>JAJGOT010000271.1:705000-1005000 GCA_022457155.1 Cladopsammia gracilis | reverse complement strand
CTGCGCAGCGTTAATTATAGTTACATGAAAAAGTGTTAAGTTTAACGCTGTAAAAAGTGTTAAAAATGAAACTAGACGTTTCGGCAATGCTGCCTTCATCACCGTTGTACCCGGGTCACCCTCCCTACCAAAGTTAATCGTGAATGAACACCAGCAGAAGCTTATCCCTTATGAGCTTCATCTGTAAATTTTAACTTTAAATCTTTTCCGCTCCTTCAAGCTCACATTAGCTTTCCAAAACTTCTCTATTGAGTAAAATGTTAAATGTATTAGTGTTAGTCAGCCTTTGAAAAACCGGGCCCTTAAGTTTTGCTCTATTTTTTTTCCATTTTTACGCTATTTTTTGAGGTGTTCTCATACAGGAAGTTTGTCTGATTTTATTGGTTTTTATTGTGAAGTCCACTTTAGTTTTATGATCAGTGTAAAGTCAAATTGATGGTATTATGTTACATAAATATAGATATGAATAGTTTATGAAGAGGTTGGTAATATTTTTTTAATCAGAATCAGTTGTAGATTGTTATATCCAATTTGTATCGTACCAAAGTATTTTTAATAGTTTATTTTTTTATTTCACTTCCTAAGGGACAATGAAGTTGTCTCTAAAAATACTTCTTTATAGAGTGATTTTCCTTCATCTGTGAAATAGTTAGTAGAATAGTACGCACTTTTAGACTATAATTCCTTTGTTTTCTTTTGTTTAATTTTGACTGTCACACACTAATTGTTAGATAGTGTTTCACAGATGAAGTTAAATCACTCTAATTTGAAAAAAGAAACATTAAATTAAAGGGAGGTTTCACGGTTCGGCGCATGTGCAAGCTATGACGTAACCCATTTAATTTCATTGTTTAGTCCAATCGGAAGCGAGTAGATAACTCTGGCGAGAAATTTGCCCGTAAAAATGTCGCGGTCAGTCAGCTGATTGAATGGATGATTATACACACCCATGTGCGCCATGAAAGCCACCAGAGCGTAGAATAAATCTCGGGTCAAAGGTTTTATTCTATGTTGACTTTGTCGATGTAATCCGTTGAAATTTTCTGTGAATTTTGGTCATCCTTCGTTTTTTTTGGACTTATTATAGTGTGATTATTGAAGTAACTGCGTGTTTTTTTAACCGATAAACTGTTTGTCAGAAAGCGAATAAAGCATGTTAATCTGTGCACATGCGCCGAACCGTGAAGCTCTCCCTGTAATACATTTAACCAGTATACGTTTTGGTTAACTGGACATTACAATCAAGTAGAATAAAAAGAGATGTATTATAAAGAAATATCATAAAAATGTATAAACTCCGTCAGTTCACACGCTAAATTTTAGCTTTACGAACTTTCATTTCTAAAAAATAATTGTTAATAAAATATTTGTTTGTAGATGATCCGGCTTAACTCGTGTATACGCAAAGCGTTAAACGAGTTACAGCATATGGGGGAAAACATACAAACGAGTTACAGCATATGGGGGAAAATATACAAACGAGTTACAGCATATGGGGGAAAATGAACAAACGAGTTACAGCATATGGAGGAAAATGTACAAACGAGTTACAGCATATGGGGGAAAATGAACAAACGAGTTACAGCATATGGGGGAAAATGAACAAACGAGTTACAGCATATGGGGGAAAATGTACAAACGAGTTACAGCATATGGGGGAAAATGAACAAACGAGTTACAGCATATGGGGGAAAATGTACAAACGAGTTACAGCATATGGGGGAAAATGAACAAACGAGTTACAGCATATGGGGGAAAATGAACAAACGAGTTACAGCATATGGGGGAAAATGTACAAACGAGTTACAGCATATGGGGGAAAATATACAAACGAGTTACAGCATATGGGGGAAAATATACAAACGAGTTACAGCATATGGAGGAAAATGTACAAACGAGTTACAGCATATGGAGGAAAATATACAAACGAGTTACAGCATATGGGGGAAAATGTACAAACGAGTTACAGCATATGGGGGAAAATATACAAACGAGTTACAGCATATGGGGGAAAATGAACAAACGAGTTACAGCATATGAGGGAAAATGAACAAACGAGTTAAAGCATATGGGGAAAAATGAACAAACGAGTTACAGCATATGGAGGAAAATATACAAACGAGTTACAGCATATGGAGGAAAATATACAAACTAGTTACAGCATATGGAGGAAAATATACAAACGAGTTACAGCATATGGAGGAAAATAAACAAACGAGTTACAGCATATGGGGGAAAATATACAAACGAGTTACAGCATATGGAGGAAAATGTACAAACGAGTTACAGCATATGGGGGAAAATATACAAACGAGTTACAGCATATGGGGGAAAATATACAAACGAGTTACAGCATATGGGGGAAAATGAACAAACGAGTTACAGCATATGGGGGAAAATATACAAACGAGTTACAGCATATGGGGGAAAATGAACAAACGAGTTACAGCCTATGGGGGAAAATGAACAAACGAGTTACAGCATATGGGGAAAATGTACAAACGAGTTACAGCATATGGGGGAAAATGTACAAACGAGTTACAGCATATGGGGGAAAATGAACAAACGAGTTACAGCATATGGGGGAAAATGAACAAACGAGTTACAGCATATGGGGAAAAAGAACAAACGAGTTACAGCATATGGGGGAAAAAGAACAAACGAGTTACAGCATATGGGGGAAAATATACAAACGAGTTACAGCATATGGGGGAAATATACAAACGAGTTACAGCATATGGGGGAAAATATACAAACGAGTTACAGCATATGGGGGAAAATGAACAAACGAGTTACAGCATATGGGGAAAATGAACAAACGAATTACAGCATATGGGGGAAAATATACAAACGAGTTACAGCATATGGGGGAAAATGAACAAACGAGTTACAGCATATGGGGGAAAATATACAAACGAGTTACAGCATATGGGGGAAAATGAACAAAAGAGTTACAGCATATGGGGAGAATGTACAAACGAGTTACAGCATATGGGGAAAATGTACAAACGAGTTACAGCATATGGGGGAAAATATACAAACGAGTTACAGCATATGGGGGAAAATGAACAAACGAGTTACAGCCTATGGGGGAAAATGAACAAACGAGTTACAGCATATGGGGGAAAATGAACAAACGAGTTACAGCATATGGGGAAAATGTACAAACGAGTTACAGCATATGGGGGAAAATGTACAAACGAGTTACAGCATATGGGGAAAATGTACAAACGAGTTACAGCATATGGGGGAAAATGTACAAACGAGTTACAGCATATGGGGGAAAATGAACAAACGAGTTACAGCATATGGGGGAAAATGAACAAACGAGTTACAGCATATGGGGGAAAATGAACAAACGAGTTACAGCATATGGGGAAAATGTACAAACGAGTTACAGCATATGGGGGAAAATGTACAAACGAGTTACAGCATATGGGGGAAAATGAACAAACGAGTTACAGCATATGGGGGAAAATGAACAAACGAGTTACAGCATATGGGGGAAAAAGAACAAACGAGTTACAGCATATGGGGGAAAACATACAAACGAGTTACAGCATATGGGGGAAAATATACAAACGAGTTACAGCATATGGGGGAAATATACAAACGAGTTACAGCATATGGGGGAAAATATACAAACGAGTTACAGCATATGGGGGAAAATGAACAAACGAGTTACAGCATATGGGGAAAATGAACAAACGAGTTACAGCATATGGGGGAAAATATACAAACGAGTTACAGCATATGGGGGAAAATATACAAACGAGTTACAGCATATGGGGGAAAATATACAAACGAGTTACAGCATATGGGGGAAAATGAACAAAAGAGTTACAGCATATGGGGAGAATGTACAAACGAGTTACAGCATATGGGGAAAATGTACAAACGAGTTACAGCATATGGGAGAAAATGAACAAACGAGTTACAGCATATGGGGGAAAATATACAAACGAGTTACAGCATATGGGGGAAAATGAACAAAAGAGTTACAGCATATGGGGAGAATGTACAAACGAGTTACAGCATATGGGGAAAATGTACAAACGAGTTACAGCATATGGGGGAAAATGAACAAACGAGTTACAGCATATGGGGGAAAATGAACAAACGAGTTAAAGCATATGGGGGAAAATGAACAAACGAGTTACAGCATATGGGGGAAAATGTACAAACGAGTTACAGCATATGGGGGAAAATATACAAACGAGTTACAGCATATGGGGGAAAATGAACAAACGAGTTACAGCATATGGGGGAAAATGAACAAACGAGTTAAAGCATATGGGGGAAAATGAACAAACGAGTTACAGCATATGGGGGAAAATGAACAAACGAGTTACAGCATATGGGGGAAAATATACAAACGAGTTACAGCATATGGGGGAAAATATACAAACGAGTTACAGCATATGGGGGAAAATGAACAAACGAGTTAAAGCATATGGGGGAAAATGAACAAACGAGTTACAGCATATGGGGGAAAATGAACAAACGAGTTACAGCATATGGGGGAAAATGAACAAACGAGTTACAGCCTATGGGGGAAAATATACAAACGAGTTACAGCATATGGGGGAAAATATACAAACGAGTTACAGCATATGGGGAAAATGAACAAACGAGTTACAGCATGTGGGGGAATCACTCGGTCGAGTTACAGCATTTGGGGGAAAATGTACAAATGTTCACTCGGTCGAGTTACAGCCTATGGGGGAAAGTGTAAAAATGTTCACTCGGTCGATCGGCTGGAAACGTTTCTTGGTAATTTCGCCGCTGGCCAGTGCATATTTAAAGGCGACTCTTTTCTGCTTTTTTCTCGTGCCAAGTGCAAAGAAATAAACCGAGAGAATACTTGACTCCCGTAAAAGGGCACACCGTAAAAGCGATGTACTGATCTTTCGCGTTTGGAGTCCTTCGATTTTCAAGTGACAACCTCCCCAAAATTAAAACCGATCTACGGACTTCAAATGCTGTTTATATGTGAAGTTTCGCTGCTTGTATACGGAAATTTGACGAAGTTAGCAGCCGTTGTAGAAAGTCTTAATTTAAGTACTGTATAACTTAAATTTGCGACCCAAAACATTCCACTCTGAAGGAAAACCTGTGGCGATTTTTGCTTTTAATTTTACGCGACGATAGTTATTTACGGTAAGGTCAACATGTCGCGCCAATAGATAGGTTCCTCAAGTGAAAATAAACCTGAAATCACTTTATCCTTGAGTTTTTCTACTGACTGACTGCGTATGTAGAACCTTGAATGTCACACATGTATCGTGGACTACTTCCGCTAGGAAATGTTCGGTGAAAAATCTTTTTAAGAACGATTCATATTCACTAGTTGACTTGATCTTTTCTTCGTTCTTTTTTCTTTTTTTGTTTGCTGCAAAAGGGACACATGACCCGCACGAAAAGACCGAAAGGGGAGTTGTGTCGCCGTGACGCTTGAGTTGAATGAATGAAGTTAGCGCCGAACTGGAGTAAAAAAAAGTTGAAACGTCTTGCCGGAGTTATGATATACACCCAATCCATCCAGTCAAGTCAATGCAAAATGGATCCAGGAAACTGCCTTAAAGTTATCATGTTTTGCTACGCTGGATTGTTGAATAAATCACAATGGACCTCATCAATTGCCCATCCTTTTGCTTGCCAGTGCGGTGCCGCTGACCAGCAAATCTACGTAAATCTCTACCAGTAAATCTTGATGGTCATCATTAAAAAATTGGCCGCATAATTTTTTTCACCCCCATGCATTTAAGGGTAAACGGATAAACGGTATTGTCTTCCAAGATTGCGCTTGCCGTTTAGCCTTTTATACAGTGTAGGTGGCCCGTTGTTGTTTAAATGTAATTACTCGTTAAGAACTTTACCTGACCTCCCTCTCCTACCGCTTTTTTACCGAGACGTTCTCAGTGCTTGGGAGAGCATATGCAAGCACACAGTAAGGACAAAACGAAATCGAAAATGTGTTCTTGTGGAATAATCATGAAGTTACTATTGGCGGCAAATCTGTTTTTTATAAGCAATGGTATGATGCTGGCGTTAAGACCTTGCCAGACATCCTAGACAAGGAAGGAAAGTTGTTGACGTTTGCAGCATTCAAGGAAAAGTACAAAATTAACACAACTTTTTTGTGCTATATTGGCTTGTGTAACGCAATACCAAAGCATTGGAGGAAAGTCTTTAGACGTGATAACGAAAATGACTTGGTAGTTTCGGATGAGTCAGTTCAGTCATTTAACAACTCACCTCCCACTTGCCGGCAAGCACGCGCGTTTTATGAATCTAAATCTTTCCAAAAACCTGCATCAGAAGTTCGACTTGTTGAGGCTGGCTTCACAGATCGGACAATTGAGGCGTTATACGTTCTTCCATTCAAGCTCACAAAAAACATAAAGCTTTCGATGTTTCAGTTTAAAATAAACCATCACATTCTGTACACTCGCGACAAACTTTTCAAGGCCAAAATTGCTAACAGCGCCTCCTGTCATGTGTGTGAATTGAAGCAGACCGTAGAGCATCTGTTTGCAGAATGCCAGCATGTCCACTCCTTCTGGAACCTTTTTACCTCTTGGTGGAACGATAATAACTCGCCCTCAGTGTCCTTGAACATTAACGATAAGATTTACGGCTACTCTCCTTGAGAGTAGATCCTTCCATAAGTTTAATCTTTGCCTGATTGTCGCTCGTTTTTATATCTACACCGCAGCCAAAGAAAGCGAACCATATAGTTTCTCAGCCTTTAAAGCTTTTCTGAAACACAAATTATCTATAGAGCCTTCAAGTGTCCGTGAATCCCTGAGCCTTTAGCCGCAAACAAACTTGATATAGCAGTTGTATTTTGTCTGTTCCTTTTATTTTAGTTCTGTAACCTTGTTCATTGTGTGTTAAATATTGTATATTATATTGTACTTATCAATAAACTTCAATAAAAAAAATGCATTTAAGGGTGGTTCACTTAGCAACATACTAAAAGTCCCCAAAATCCGTTACGTTGAACTTGTCAAAATTGGGCTTTTAAATTGTGGGCTTTTACCACAGGACACCCAAGTTGAGTAAAATCACACTCGCAAAGAAGAAACATTTTTTTTCGTGTTTCTTTTTTTAAAAGGCAAAAATAAAATAAGCATTGCTCCTTCAGTTAACTAATAAACAGAACGCCCATCAAGTTTTGAGTTTTTTGCACAGGTCACCCATGTAAAAGTAATACACTCTTTGAGTTTTTTCCCTTGTTGAGCTTGAAATTCTGTTATGCAGACTTAACTGACAAACTAACATTAAACAATCAAATGTTTTTACTAAGTTGTTCATCGGCTTAATGCTGCAGGCGTATTATACTCAATCTGCTCACAGATTCAGTGTCATCAGACTGAAGTTGACGCCTGGAGACATAAAGTTTAGAGATAATATCAAAACATATTTGTGCACTTATGAATAAATTTTCTCAAACTCATTAATAATTCATGACGAAAATACAAAGGAAATTAATGTTTAATGAGTGTTTGGAAATCAGTTCAAACACTCCTTATCTTTGCATCCTTAATTTCTCCTCCTAAAATCATTTTCTTTGAGAAGTAATATCAAACATTCGACACAGTATTTCGTCAGATTTCCAAACACCTTGAAGTTAAAAAAAACTCGGCTGCGCCTCGTTTTTCAACCCACTTCGCGGTGTTTGGAAATCTGATGAAACACTGTGTCTCATGTTTGATATATTACTTAAACGTGTTACATGACCGCAGCCTTATTTTAATTGCCATTGTACGATCACTTTGGAGCAAGCAGGCATGGCAAACTTGTTGTTTCAAAAGCGCACAAATATGTAGAATGTGGACAAAAGAGAAAGTCCTGAAATACAGGTACCCCAAGCTCAAGTGATGTTTACACGTTGTAATTTGAACGTCGTGGTAACTGTTGCGTAATAGCGAAGTTATAAGGATTTGTATGGGGAAAATTCACTTCGAATTTGAGCGTAAAATTAGGAAAGATATTTGAATAAACCTAGCTCACCTGAACTTCTTTGAGTGTTTACTTGTGTCCTGAGTGGTTTCTGGGTCGATTCAAGAAAAGGAAGAATCAGAGGAACTAAAACTCGCTGTAATCGACCCAGAAACCATAAACACGTGGGTGCCCTGTGTTCAAATTACAACGTGTAAACATTACTTGAGCTTGGGGTACCTGTGGGAAGACGAATGCAAAAGTCCTCCATTCGCTCCAGTTCAAGTAAGAATCCCTTCGTGTTCTTACCATGTCCGACGAGCAAGCTCCCGTGGCCGAGGTAGTTCCAGATAGTTCAAGCGCTTTTTCAGTCAGCTCAAGCGCCTCAACCAGGCCCAGCTAACCAGAACACTTTCTGGTAAAATTTTCTTTAGTGATTTGTCCGGCTTTTTAGCCGTTTCATCGCTTGTTCCCCCGCGGCTCCACGTGCTCGCCGGTTTTTTTCTCCTCACCCTGCTCCTTGTCCCTTATACGTTTGCCCCGTTTCTTTCTATAGTTTTTCGCTTCCCTACAGCTTTTCATGGAATTTCCACGCTTTTATATTTGGTTGTTGAGCTATTTATAGCTTTGCGTGCTTCGCTTCACAAACACCGGGTTTGTACAGTGCTCTTCCCTCGGTCCCCCCCTTTCAGTTTGTACGCTTATTATGTTTGTGCATTTATTTTTTTTTTCCTTTTTCGTATTTTGCCTCACAAACATCGGGTTTGTGCAGTGCTTTTCCCTCATTTCCCATTTTAGTTTGTACGCATGTATTTGTCCAGTTTTGTTATGCGTGCTTTGCCTCACAAACATTGGGTTGGTGCAGTGTTCTTCCCTCGGGTCCCCTTTTAGTTTGTACGCTTGTTTGTGACGTTTTGTTATATGCGTACTTTGCCTCACAAACGTCAGGTTTGTGCAGTGCTTTTGAAGTTTCTACGTCTTTATTTGTCACGTTTTGTTATGCGTACTTTGCCTCACAAACATCGGGTCTGTGCAGTGCTTTTGAAGTTTCTACGCCTTTATTTGTCACGTTTTGTTATGCGTACTTTGCCTCACAAACATCGGGTTTGTGCAGTGCTTTTGAAGTTTCTACGCCTTTATTTGTCACGTTTTGTTATGCGTACTTTGCCTCACAAACATCGGGTCTGTGCAGTGCTTTTGAAGTTTGTACGCCTATATTTGTCACGTTTTGTTATGCGTACTTTGCCTCGCAAACATCGGGTTTGTGAGGTGCTTTTGAAGTTTGTACGCCTTTATTTGTGACGTTTTGTTAATATGCGTACTTTGCCTCACGAACATCGGGTTTGTGCAGTCCCTTTGAATTTTGTACGCCTTTATTTCTCACGTTTTGTTATGCGTACTTTGCCTCACAAACATCGGGTTTGTGCAGTGCCTTTGAAATTTGTACGCCTTTATTTGTCACGTTTTGTTATGCGTACTTTGCCTCACATACATCGGGTTTGTGCAGTGCTTTTGAAGTTTGTACGCCTTTATTTGTCACGTTCTGTTAAGCCCGGTTTCCATATGATCGCTACGATCGCTGAAAAAAAAGTTCAGCGAACGTAGCGATCATATGGAAACCACTCTTCGGCGATCGCAGCGACAACGATCGCTGCGATCGTAGCGATAAAATGGAAACCACTCCAGCGATCGCAGCGATCACAGCCACAGCAAAAATACCAAGATGCACTGCGTACGCTCACTCAAAGGGTGCGATTTGGCCCTTTTTATGGAAGAAATGCAAAGATACGACTGTCTTTATGACAAATTGAGGTGAAACGGTACATGTATTGTGAGTCCCAGGTCCCCTCGATCTTCATTCAATTTCTCAGCGATCGTAGCGATCGCAGCGATCATATGGAAACCATCAATTGCTGCGATCGCTGAACTATTTTTTTCAGCGATCGCAACGATCGTAGCGATCATAGCGATCATATGGAAACCCGGCTTTATACGTACTTTGCCTCACAAACATCGGGTTTGTGTAGTGCTTTTGGAGTTTGTACGCCTTTACTTGTCACGTTTTGTTATGCGTACTTTGCCTCACGAACATCGGTTTGTGCAGTGCTTTGAATTTATACGCCTTTATTGTGCGTACTTTGCCTCACAAATATCGGGTTTGTGCTGTGCCTTTGAAGTTTGTACGCCTTTATTTGTCACGTTTTGTTAATATGAGTACTTTGCCTCGCAAATATCGGGTTTGTGTAGTGCTTTCGAAGTTTATACGCATTTATCTGTCAAGTTTTTGTTATTAGTACTTTGCCTCACAGACATCGAGTCTGTGCCATGCTTCGCTCAGTTCCGTTGAAGTTTGTACGTTGGTTTTTATTACCCTGAGTCTGCTTGGTTCCTGTATTTATTCGCTATTTTTCATGTCATTGGCATCCTATTGTTTCCTTTCCTATATAAGTATTGTTGCCAGTTCTACCCGGTTTAGCACTCTTTTATTGTGCGTTCCGCCTTTATTAGTGGAATTTTATGGTTCTCGTGTTTATCTTGGTGTTAAACTCGAAGTTTACATGCTTCAGGTAGTTATCCGTATTCCTTTCCGTTTTCTCATTATTTCCCTGTCATTTGCGGAGTTCCACGCCCTCTCCCGCGCCATTTATCTCGTTTCCTTATTTTCCCATGGTAGCCTGAAAGGGTGTCTAATGCCCTAGTCGGATTGCTGACGCTCAGGTTATCATCCCTTGGGTGGGTTCTCTCGCAAGTTTCCCGCACACAATCGTTTACGTTTTCCTCGACATTATATCCTGTTCACCTCTCAAGGGCTGGCAGCCTTTATATCATATATATATTTGTCATGTACAGAGAATAACCGTCCTTTTTCAATTGCAGAGCTTTGCTTTGTCCTCTGCTTATGTTATTTAAAGACACCCTAAAAGGAGTTCTCTAGTTTTCTGAGTTCTTGGCCGGGAGACAAGATGTTTTCTCTGCCACGCCGAGGATATGTCGCTTTCTGGCTTGCAAAGGCTCCCGGAAAAAAACGCAGGTCCACATCACTTCTATGCCCTCCTCTAAGAAGGCCTAAAATTCATATCCGTGGTTGCCTTGTTCGCCTATCCCGTTCCGCGCCTTCTGCCGCGCTATTTGTTTTGCTCCCCTTTTCCCATGGTAGCCTGAAAGGGTGTCTAATGCCCTAGTCGGATTAATGACGCTCAGGTCGCCATCCCTTGGGTGGGTCTCTCGCGAGTTTCCCGCGCACAATCGTTTGCGTTTTCCCCAACATTATGTCCTGTTCACCACTCAAGGGCTGGCAGCCTTTATACCATATATATTTGTCATGTAAGAAGCCGTCTTTACCAATTGCAGAGCATCCCTTTGTCCTCCGCTTATGCTAATCAAAAGACTCCCTAAAAGGAGTTTTTTAGATTTTGAGTTCTTTGCCAGGATGCAAGATGTTTTCTGCCACGCGTATTGAGCAGATTGCGAACTCTACTCTACAGGATTACAGACCCGCCTCCGTTACTATCTGCAAGACGCTCAAATTTACGAGGGTGAAACTCCGCGCAGCTTTAGAGCCGGGGTGACCATTACTTTAGCCTTCACTCTAGACGCTATGGCTCATTTTGGTTGGTGCCGTGCATGCTCCTACCGCATCCTATAACATGAATGCTGCACAAGACCTTCGTTTTACAGGACCATCGCTGTTGTTGTCTCGCCATGTCTCTCCTTTAGATTTGGGTGGTTGGATGGAATTTTCTGGTTTGGGGTTTTAGGTTTGAGTATTGGCAAGTGTCTCGGGTTATTTGGTGTTAGGCCATTGTAACATTTAACGTCTGGGTACGATCGCGTATCTCCATCTCTTATTAAGCAAGCGTGAAAGGGACTGTCGCGAATAATATGCTATAGAGCGTTTTCACTCACGTGACCTTCAGTCCTGTGGGACTCAAATGACAAAGGCCATGGCAGCCATGTTGGTGTTCCTAACAAAAGAAGTTAATTAAAATTCTTTTGTACGGGAACACCAATATGGCGGCTATGACGTCAAGTGAAAACGCTCTATACTTTTAATTTTATTTCGCGCCCTTAAAATGATTCAATGCACTTGAAATTTGTAAGGGTTATTGACCAGGAGCGAGGGGATATGTGATATATTTCCCTCGTGGCGTACCCGAGGGCGTAGCCCCTACTACCGTCCTGTTAACAATTTTTGTATTTTTGCTCGATTATATGTTAGTATTAGTTCATTTGTATCAGTTATGTATGGTTACGAACTGTTATTAAAGATTAAAGATATCACATATCCCCGAGGGACTTGTCAATAACATGCTTATTTTCCACCTTGTGAGGTTTTCTAAAACAAAGAAACTATTAAATGCATTGGAATCACGGCACATTACGAAGCGAGACGGTCAACATGTTTTGCTTTTGTCAAATTTGCATTGAGCACGTTGCTTCGTTATGAGTAGAAGGAGAGAGAGAAGAAAATGTATGAACAGTACTCGTGGTCTCGCCATGGCCCAACTGCCCGCCTTCATCTTTCGAAGATCAATGGAGTGGTTGCGGTGTGCTTTCCAAGGGAAAGCGGCAGAAACATATTCAGGTTCAAGCGTAAAACGAGACGTCATACATTATTGAAGACCCGAAACCTGAGTCGAGGTACGATACCATCGAATAATGTTATTAACATTTCGCTTTTTGGTCGCGACCGGCAAGTTAATTACGTAGGAACATGATTGATGAAGTTGTCTTTTTTTGTAAACAAAAAATGTTGACCGATGCTAGAGCGTTTTCCTTGTTACGCCCTATTTTGTCTTCCCGTTTGTGTTATTCTATTACGAGGGGAATAAGTCGAGGGGACTAAGGCGAGGGGAATATGTCGAGGGGAATATGTCGAGGGGAATATGTCAAAGGGAATATGTCGAGGGGAATATGTCGAGGGGAATATATAATCCTTTGTTTTGCTATTGTTATCAGCTATTGTTTTCAGCCCCGCCTCTCCCCTGTTACAATCAAAGCCGCACCCAGCTTTTCAGACACTGTAATGAACGGGGTTATGTGATATATTCCCCTGAAAAGAACAAAGAAAACCGAGCTAGGTGGAAAATAAGGTGAGAATATTATTTCAATTTGTCAGGGAAACGCTGGCATACGAAATTAATGCCGATCTTTAAATTTTTTTATGGAAAATATTCAACCCAATTTTATTCGAAAACGCTTTCAATGATTTTTTGAAACTTTGCAGTCCGGAAGACATACATGTAGACTATAAGAGGCATACAGTCGTTTTAAAAGTTAAGGTCTGGATGTACCTCCGCAGTTTTTCGCCCCCAACAGAGTGCGCCGATCACTCTTAATAACCAAAAAATCAGCTTTACATTCAGCGTTACTACTGGTTGATACAAGCAACACTCGCAGCATGGCAAAAAATTGGGTGACATTTGCCTCTAATTTTTTAACTGGTCCCCCAGACCCCCAATTTGACCCTTAAAATCACTGTGAAAACGCCATTTTTTAAGGGAAAATCAAAATTTCGCCCATTTATGAATTACGTTTCGGAAATCCACATTCGGATTCCAGTAATTTGGTTATTATTCTATCTGGCAACGTTAAAATATTTTAGTCCCGTCATTTTGACCTTGAAGTGACCAATGTCAAGTAAAGGCTTTTATGAAGTTCAACCGCGCGGTCATCGCTTTTAGCGGTATAACTCATTTTTGGCATAATATCGACATCCACACTCGGTTTTGTCGAGACTGGGATCTTGTGAACATTTTGGTGGGAAATATGATTTAGATGGAGCGAAAAAATCCCGTCATTTTGCCATTTTTTCAATGCACTATGCTTCGACTGAGCCAATTTTGTCTTCTATTAGTCTGTATCTATTCGCATGCTCTTCTGTCAATGCATGGCCTCGCAATTTATGAATTACTTTTCGGAAATCCACACTCGGATTCGATCCAGTAATATGGTTATTATTCTATCTAGAAACGTTAAAATATTTTAACAACTTTTAAAAAAAGTACCGTCATTTTTACCTTGAAGTGAGCAATTTCGTATGAAGGCTTGTATGGAGTTCGACCGCGCAGTCATCGCTTTAAGCGTTCTAACTCATTTTAACAGGCGCAATGTCAACATTCGCACTCGGTTTTGGAAAGATTGTAATCTAGTAAACATTTTAGTAGGAAATTTTGTTTGGTTCGAGCGAAGAAACCTCCGTCATTTTGCACTTTTCAGCCGGAAAGATTTCCGTTTAACCACATACATATAGTTATGCATACTGTTCTTAAAACTAAAACAAAAGCCAAAAAAATAGAAATCCAAAAGCAAAACAATAGCGTATACATACATAATTATGAGCAATAGTTCATTTTGGTAACGCGCACGCCCGGAGCAAATGTCTCGTCTGAGGGATCAATATTTTGGAATGGAACTTTTCAAGAGTCGGCAAAGGTTCCGTACCACCATAGGCAAACAACACCTTAGCTGAACGGCGGGATTCGCACTTAGCTTTCATCCAATTTCAGGTTTGTTGGCCCATTTGATTGCGTGTAGCTCCAGAGTCAATCAATACGTTAGACAAGTCCACCCCCCCAACATTGAGAGTCACGACACCATTATCCGAAGTTTTTATAAATCTAAGCTGAAGACGTTTCTTTTTAAAAGAGCATTTTATAATTATTTGTTATTCTAAGTTAACAACTTTGTTTTAAATTGTGATTTTTAGATTTGATATTTTAAGTAATATTGAGTTAGAATATTAGTTTTTTTTATCGAATTTATATTTATGATATATTTTTTGTATGTTATTTCCATTTTATTGTAAGTTATTGTGTTAAGGCGCATTTGAATATATTTGAATATATATAGAATTTGTGCCATATAAGTCAATAAATTATAAATTATTATGAACTCAAATGATCGCTGCTTTGGCCAACAGTGAATGCGAAGTCAGAACTATGTCTTACTTAGTCCATCGGCTGACAACATCTCACCCTACACGGAGTTTGCTTCGTTGCCCACATCGCGTCTACCACGATCACCGCCTCTGCCAGTCCCGCCCTTTCCTTTCTCAAACTTTCTTCCTGCATTCCGGTGTCTCTGCAAACATTTAATTTGAAAATGTCCTATTTTCCCACACTTCCTTTATTTTCTCCCGCGAAGTTTCCTTCCCGGCCGCACCATAACAAATCTTCGGCTTCTTGCCTCCTTTCGCGCCACCCACGTTCATCTAGACTTTCTCAAAGTCTCTTCCAATACTAATTTTCGATAAGTTAGTTTCTTCGTTGGAAAGGACTTGTAGCGCGGAAAAATTTACCGGTGGATTTTTCCACCGATAACGAAAAGAGCATACAATTCCTGATCTACATAGGCTCGCGTGCGGTCAACACGCTGAAAAATCGATCTTAGGGCCTGTTCTCATGGAGGTGGGGGACCCCGGGAAGGTGAGGTACCCCGCCTCGGTGGGCCGGGATACCCATTCTTTCCATACAATCTCTCTTTTTTTCTTGATCGTGTTCACATGAGGTGGGGTACCTCACCGAGGCGGGTTGCCCGATCAGCCGCGCCGGGTAACCCGCTGGGGTGAATTTTCTCCATGTGAACGCTGACGGTGGGGTAACCCGCCCAGCTTGGGTAATGTTCATCCGGGCATTTATCTTAAGCTTGAATATTCCGCCAAAGCCCGCCAAAACAACATGGCTACCAGCCGCTACAGGCCTGACGAGTTTTTCCGCCGATTTCATCTTCCAAATGTCGAGGAAAACAGTTTTATTGAAGAAAATACTGAAGAACTTGACAGTGCCAGCGACAATTTAAGCATGGTGTCCGATAAGCAAGCTGATTTGCTGAATCAAACTGAAGTTTTTCCCGAAACAAAACCAAAACAGAAAGCTTCATCAGATCCAAAAATTCGTCAGCTCAAATCTGTGAAGAAGTCAAACAAAAAAACCCATAGCGACCACGTGATAGCACTTAGAAACCTCACCCCAGCCCCCGGGGCTCAATATTGCATGTGAAGATTTTTATTCTTGGGCCATCGAAGTTTGATGAGAAATAGAACACAAACCGCGGTGATAAACATATTGAACTTATTCATTTTTGATAAAAACTTGACGTTTCGTATGCTACTACATACATTTTCAAAAGTGACCGTTAGTGTTAAAAAACGATACTAACATAGTAGTAAAAAGGGACTGGGACCGAGATTAAGTACAAAACTTAACAGTTGATCTATAAAAAGAAACAGCTAATTAATAAAGCATCAGCTTCTCGCTACTGACGTTTGCATTAAGAGCTGGCTTTAGTTCTTGTATAAACAATGTTTCTTTGATTTTACAGTGGAACTACTATATTAGTATCGTTTTTTAACACTAACGGTCACTTTTGAAAATGTATGTAGTAGCATACGAAACGTCAAGTTTTTATCAAAAATGAATAAGTTCAATATGTTTATCACCGCGGTTTGTGTTCTATTGCATGTGAAGGCTAACTTTTTTTGACTGCGGGTGGGCGTGGTACCTTACCTTCCCGGGGTCCCCCACTTCCATGTGAATAGTTCTTTCTCGGTCAAGAATATCAAATTTTACTTGGTTTTCAAAACTGTAGTTTCGCATTATCGAAGTAACAACACCATTTAAAAGATATAAATTTTAAAAAAAAAGTTTTCAAGAATACTCGGTTGCCGCTATGGTGTAAAAAAAGGGTCCAAGCGATGGAATCTTACTTCGAGGAAATCAACGCGGGGCGATATTTCTTCCTTCGGAAGTCAGAATGAAAGAAGAGGAGTTTTAAAGAATTTTCAAGCACCTGAGGGACATTACGGTAAAGAAATTAGATTTTTCGATGGGAATTGACGTTGAATTGTAATTGACTTTTTCTTTGTGTTTTCGTTAGTTTTTAAGAAATGTTTATAAAACGTGTCCAAATTCATGAATTTCGCCTTTTGCTAGCGAGGACAGTTCCTCGATGAGCTAACGGTACGCGTTTTGCTTTTACTGCGCAGTAAAGATAAACTATTAAGGTCGCGGTGGATACCTGTCTATGAATAAATTCATAAGGCAAAATTGTGGCAGAGGTGTCATTTGGTAAAACGTTATACCGTGAACGTTTGAAAGCCGATTTCACTAAAATTTAACAGAGATATTGGCGAATAATGGAAGTGCATAAGGATTGTTTTTTTTATTGAAGGGATCGCGCTTTGCAGCAATGCTGTAAGCCACTAAAGTTAGTTTTTTTTAAAAACGTGGTTTTGTGTCCAAGTTTGCTCCTCGAGAAGAACACAAAGCAAGTTGATTTCACCACTCACTGACCCGTCAAAACTTCTATTGTGTCATATCTGACTCCGATTTTTTGATTTCAACTTTAATTAAAAGTTATTAGCTTTTAAAGGAGTAAAATTGTCCATGTTACAATTTGAAGCCTCATAACTTCCCTTTGAAAGCCTATTTAAAAATTTCGAGTCAGAAATGACAATCTATAATATAGTTTACCTCCTAGCAGTGTCAACTCATGAAATTCTCTATCCGCGCTGAATTCTTGGACACAAAATTGCTTGTTTTTAAGCTTCCGAAAGCTTCCCGAGCAAACACGAATGCAAAAAAAATATATTTATGGTAATTTTGTTAATTTTAATCGACGGGCTATTGTAAGGGGTGGACCATTAGAAATCCTGGGAGGGGGGTCAAAAAATTTTCAGTGTATGAATTTTTTTTCGGCCTGAATTTCCTGCAGGATTTTTTTTTTTTTGGAGGTGCAAGCCTGCAGGTTTTTTTTTCTGAGATCTTCTTTATAAATGCGTGCAAGCTCCAATTTTTTTTATACTTGGCCCAATCCATTTTTGGTATTAAACGCTGGGGAGTAGATTTAAGTCAGACTGTCGAACCTTTGCATAAAAAAAATGGGTGGGGAGAAATAAGAATTGAGATTGAGTGGTCGAGCGCCGAAGGCGCGATCCGCTAGGGGGGTCTGGGGGCATGCCCCACCAGAAAATTTTGAAATCTTGATGCTCTGAAACTCCATTTCTAGTGTTCTGAGACAACAATTTCTGTCAAAAATGTTTGGCAAATTGATGTGGCTTCTCGTCGCTTTGCGTCTCTTTGTGTAGCTCCACATACAAGTACTCGATTTCATTTTATATTTCTTGCTGTTTCTTTAGTTTATCTGGATATTAGAGTTAAGTATACGCAATTTCGTCTTTTTGTATAGTAAGTATTATGAGAATTTGACGAAAATGACAGAATTTCATTTTCAAGCAAAATCGGGGTAATCTCGACGAAATCGGGACGGTTGGACAATCTGTAACGTATTTAAAAAATATTTGCGTGTAGTAGAGCAGGTTACATATTTCATGATGTTTACAGTGTTTTCAAATATGTACATAAACAAGGTTTTGGTTATATTAAGATATTGGTACATGTACCAGATAGACCTTTGAGGCAGCTAATTTTTGACAGCATTTGAGTCAACCGGAAGTTGCTTTTTGATGAATTTTACTACCAGAGAACATGTCATACTCTCATATGTTCCAGTTTATAAATAAATATATGTATATATAGCCAGTTAGCTTGCAGGATTTTATTTTTTTATGGTCAACTGCTTGCAGGAATTTTTTTGAGACAATTTTCCTTTGCAGGATTTTTTTTTTTTTTTTGGTAATTGTCACCCCCCCTCCCAAGATTTCTAATGGTCCGCCCCTAAACACTTCATACAGAAAGAACAATGAAAGCGCTTTGCACGTGCAATTATTGATGCAGAAACATTACAGAGCCTGTTCGTGAATATTTCGCGCATTTTCGGTATCAGCCGTCGCACTTCGTGCATACTCTTTTCATAAATGCATACTGATGAGTGGAACCTGTCCCCGCGACCTTACTGCGCCTTTCAATAACATGCGGAATTTGAAATTCAAATCTCCACCAACGGTTGCGTTATTCCCATGCCGTCAATCATAATTAATACAAAAGCCAACGGACCATGTAAAAAAGAAACAAACAAAATGGATCGAAATCTGCCAATCATAATGCACGGACGTGACCTTTTGAACTCATTGAAGTGAAGATCTGTTTCCTGAGAGGTAAGCCAAGATGATTGACGGCAGTGTAAAACGCAACTGTTGGTGGAAATTTGAATTTCAAATTCCAAATGTTGTTGAAAGGCGCAGTATAAAACGGATATTTAAGTAATGATCCGCATGAGAAGGATAACGCTGAACGGCAATGCACGATGGAATGTCAACTTTTTTCATTGTTACAACTATTGATCATTGGTCTAGACTCAAAAACCGCTAAAAAGTTAAGGTTCAAGATACATTTTGTCTAATTTTTTTAAGGTTTCAAGTATTTTGAGACCCAATCGCACAACATGCAATTTTTAAAAAATATTGTATTTGGGGAACTTCATCAAAGAAGCAAAATTATTAGCTATTGTCTTCTGCTATTCTGATTGGTTAAGCATGAACATTTCCTAAAATTTATTTGACGCAAATGGATTTTCTTTATTTTTATAATGAAAAATACTTATTAACCATCAGCTCCTCCTCTATTCTTGAAATGAAAGATATTCTATGTGGGAAAGAGCCAATGACGCAGAACAATGAAGTTTGCTATCGTTCTTATGTGGAGCATTCAAATCTTCCCTCGATTATCTACGTTGGAAGATGTGGCTTTTAAGAAATTACGAGTTTGAAAGCTCGTAAGCCACAAAACTGTCTAAAATGGACACAATTTGCACCCAAAAGGCATAAAAGACACAACGAAAACCCAATGTTGATGTAAGTAAAGTTTATTTTTACATTTAGGGCCCATTACACTATCTTTTGAGGCCGTTGCTAGGGAATTTTTTTTCAATTTCTTATTATCCCCCCCCCCCACCCCCGAATTGCGGGGAATTATAAATTTGAACTCACTGTACTTTGTTCATTCCGCACACTTCATTGAAATCTGTTCAACTTTGACGCCTTCTGAGTTACGGAAGCCAATAAGCGTGAAAGTGTCGCTTCCAAGTTGTCGCTTCCGAGTTGTTGCTTCCGAGTTGTCGCTTCCGAGTTGTCGCTTCCGAGTTGTCGCTCCGACTTGTCGCGTCCGATAGCCCAATGTTAACATTCAAACGCATGGAAAAACCATGCTGAAAGAAAACCAGCATATCGGATTAATAAATGACCTACGGTCCCAAAAAAGTATGAAAAAAAAGAACCAAAAACTGCAAAGGACCGCAAACGATAATGCTGTAAACGATACGTAGGGTCTACGAATTATCGTTTGCGGCCCTTTGCGGATTTTGGTTCTATGTAAGTCTAAGCCTGCAGGCTGAGGTCACAGGTTCAATCCTGTGTGGGGATTTTAGATTCTCTTTTTTACACTTAAAAATTTATTAAGTGTCGACATTACGTTATATAATTCTCAATAAGTGAAGGGTACAAGTAAATGTTGAGCCACGTAGCACTGGTGATACAAACAAGGAATCAGAGAATTAACTGTGTGTAAATTATAGTGCTAAGGTAAACCCATAAATTTCCCTGTACTGAGCGTTAGCCCTAGTAAGGAAATGTTAATCAGGGACCACACGAGGTCGCGGCTTCGCCGCTCGAAACTCGAAACTCGCGGCTTCGCCGCTCGCGAATTATCGCGCGCGCCAACAAAAAAACCGCGAGCTGCGCAGGCTAGGTAGGCGCATTCTCATCCCCAGAGCCGCTTGGCCCTCTTAACCGCTGGAACCTGAGTACGAGTACAATGACTCCGCCAGGGGGTCTCGTGACGTCCACACGCCCGCGCGCTTTCTGGTAAAAGTTGTCGATTTTCGATGTAGTTGTTGAGGCTTGCGGTCCTTTTATCGGGCCTTGGAGCCCATCAGGTGAGTGTTTATAAGTAGCAAGAGACTTCTTAAACGTACTCTTTATTAGTTGCCTTATAAGATTTTTACTTTCTTTTACATGAAACATTTCCATCGCGAATGTTCATTTTATGTATTGACAATGTTGAATTGAGCATAATGTTCGCCCCTTCTTCTACCATATAAGTTAAAGCTTAAGCTTAATTTTAATACACCTGAGCTACATAGATACATAGATCTTCTGTTTGATCCAGCACCACTAGGTTTATATGACAACAACTCCTATCTTTTATCTGTATTATAAAGAGGATTGGCATTGGTTTGAAGTTGATTAGGTGGATCGGAAGGAAAGCAAATGAAAATCAAAACAAATAAGCTTAACTGAACAATAGACGAATATCACGCTAGCATGGCATGAAAATATATTTAATTTAATGGGGAAAAGAGTCCAGTATCAAAATCAGCACATCAATATCAGTAAAACTGTAAAGTTTCGTAAAGATTGCTCGTATACTGACGGAGATATGAGCTTTTGAAACTTAGTACTCTTAGTATTTCTTACAAAGAAATGTATGAGAAAAACACGAAAACGAGGCTGGACGGGCAATCTATGCCCGTCCACCATACATTTCTTTGTAAAAATGCTCGGTTTCAAAATTTCATATCTTCGTCAGTTTTCTAGCAATCTTTACAAAACTTTATAGTTTTACTAACATATGCTGAATTTGATTCTGGGCTCTTTTCCACAATAAACCAAATATATTTTTGAGCCATGCTAGCGTGATATTGGTCTATACCAACACTGCAATGTGAGCTTAAGACTTACCTAATACCATTATTAAATCATTATTAAATGATTGCCATTGACAATCGATATAATCGATGAAAATTGAAACTCACAACTCTTCAATCTTCGATCTTCGATTTTCATCGATTTCTGATATCAATTGATTAATTATTATCAATTAATATCAGTTGCAATGGATTTAATCGATTATCCAATTTTATCCATTGGGCAGGCAGGGCTAATATTAGTAACTAGCAGTAATCGCAGATTATGGAGACACATTCAAAGGAATTTCCGGTGGAAATAAGCACCTGAAAAAAAAAAAAAACAATAGTGGTGGCCATTTGGAAGATTGCTACCAAAAAATCTCAAATTTTACTGCACATAAACCACAGGACAACCAACATGAAATTAGGATTGTATTCTTCGAATGCGATAAGCAAGTCTAAGGTAGTAGAACTGGTTCAAAATTGTTAATTTTTTAAATCAATCTATCAAATTTAATCACGTAAAATATTGCCTAGTCTTATTTAGTGAGGGAATTGATATCTCGGGTGCCAACTCTAGCTCATTAGGCCACCAAGGATTGACCATTTGTAGCTTTCTGTTCATGTCTCCAAAAGTAAATTTGATTAGAGCTGATTTATAATTGAATCAGTCTTGTCTTCAAGCCAAGTGCAATTCTATAAATCACCGATTTTGAAGATAAGAAATATGATTCTAGGAAGTTAAGATATGATTTTAGGAAGTTTTAGAAAGTTTTGCTTATCGATTTATCTCAAATTTAATCGACGATTCTTCTTAATAGAGGTTTTGCACGGCAGCCATGTTGCATGGCAGGAACAATGAAAATGTTTTGCATCAGAAAAACATTCTTTGCCATAGGGAAAAGAATCTATTGTTCCTGCCATGCAACATGGCTGCCGTGCAAAACCTCTATACCTGTGTTTTTAATAGCAGTCGTCACTGCTTGTTTTAAATTCTATAATGCAAAGAAAGTTTCCCTTTCAAAAGGAATGAATGGTCAACTATACGCGTTTGAAAATAGGAGTTTGAAAAAACAAGATTCTTGCATGAGACAGTCCCGTAAAGGTCAACCAAATTTAACAAGCTTCAGCTTTCATTTCACAGAATGCATATTTATGTCACACATCGTTTGAAAAACAAATCCAGTTTTCTTTATTTATCACCAAGGAAAGCTGGCTCAAAAGAAGGAGTAGAACTTAGGATTGTTCAATCATGTATGCAGTGGACTGGTCATAGCTGTTCACAGCTCAGTTTATGAAGGAGAGGACTAGTGTCTTTGCCCTTTTTATTTCTTGTAAGTTTAGTGCACGGTTTCTTGGGGCGAACTGTCCGAGTTCGATTTTGTCTGTTTTGACTTTGCTAAAGTGAATAACAAAACATGTTTCATACTACGAAGGGGAGATTTTGTTCTAGAAAGTTATATTTTTAAGTGTTTTCAAGATAGAGAGCAAATAAAATTGTATTTTGGGAATTGTAGATATCTGGCGTAATGAAAAAGTTTTGTCTAAAACAAGATAATATCTTCCAATTGATGATTTTTTTAATTCTCATCATGTATCTGCTTCACGACATGTTAATATTGCTAGGAAAATAAGATGTTGATCACTCTCAGCAGCTTATTTTATCAGATTTTAATTTCTTTCCCTTTTACATTATAGGATTTTTTATCTATTCACATATTGTAAAAAGCATAGAGAACAAACAACAACAACAACAAAACTTTATTAATAAACAAATAAAATTACAAAAGTATTGCCTGTAGCTAGCAAGGCTATTCGAGGCGTGACAATGCATACAAAATATAAGAAATAAAGACTAAGGCTATTAACTAAGGAAAGTGAAAGTTACAAATAAATGAAATAAAAATCGTAAATATGGATGAGGACTAGATAACAGATTAAAGGAAAAAAAGAAAAAAACAAATAAATTGTGAAGATTTTTAATGCATTGTTTAAGAACTTGTTATTATTATTATTATTATTATTATTATTATTATTATCAATAAATTATTGGTGTTTATAATCAAGCATTGCTTCTTGCATGGATAAACACATACAAATCTACTTAATAATAATAATCTTTATTGAGATGACGTTTTCATGTAAAATATGGTTTTCAAAAAGGATCTCACAAAATTAAGAAAAAAATACAAAACACACACAATTCGCAAAGACGTTAAAAACTAAAATATAAAAAACTATTAAAATGTACACAACATTAATTCAAATTTTTAAAATTACAAATTTAAAGTTTAAAAAGATCACGTTTAAAATTATTCATATTCACCGATTGTTTGATTGTTTGGCTAAGGGAGTTAAAATCCTTAATAGCATAGTATGCAGTCCTTTGTTTGCCCCAGTTCCTTTTGACACTTGGAAGTCTGAGATTTAGCTTAATTCTAGAATTATAATCGTGTTGTTCTTGCTGTCTTATGAACTTCACATCATGCTCAATAAGCCCATTTAAACACTTATACACATAAATACATCTTCTCTGAAAACGCCTTTTTAACCCGTGAATATACGCGCATGCGTAATGAACGGGTTATCGGTAACGGCGACAGATATGCAAATTAGTCACTCGCTCACTCCTTCCATCAGCTGTAAACTTAGTGACGTAATGCTTTGTTACGAATGCGTTTTGTCACAAGAACAGCATGAATCCAGCGATAACAATAACTAAATTGGTGTAAACGAATATAAACAACAATAAGCTTAAAGATGTTTTGCATTTGGATTCTTTAATGCAACGTTAAAATCGATCTAAAAGGAATTTTTAACTGAGACACGCGTTTTGATGGTTATCTACTCTTAAGTAATAAAATTTATCCCATTTCAAGTCAGTGGTCACGGTGGTAGAGTGGTGTAAAGCGTGGACTCATAGCGGGAAGGCCCAGGTTCGAATCTCGCGCGGGCCGTTCATTTCATTTTTCGTTTTCTTTTTCTTTCTTCTTCGGACTGAACATTATGAAAGTGGTGTACTGTATTTTTATTTTTTGCGTTTGTCAAAAAATATATATTGAACCGCGACAGAGTGAAAACATAAGCTTACCGCATTGCGTTTAAACGCGTTACGCATTTCAAATTCACGGGTTGGCTCTAAGGAGCCTTTGATTTCTAATGGAACCCACTAAAGAGTGGTAAGCGCATGTGTAGCAGATGAATAAAGAAGTCTGTCTAAAATTAGACTTGAATTCGTAAATAGCCCACCTTGTAAGATTGTATTATTTTTAGACAAGGCTGTTCTATCCAGCTCTTGTAAAAGCCTTGACTTGAAAACAACTTCCCCCAAAAGCAATTATTATTCATCAATATTTTGTCAGCACATGTTCGAAAACTTTCGTATTTCTTAATTTGAGGCTACTTTAAAACAGAAGACAATATACATGTAGTGCCTTTCAGATAACAGAAGCACAAATTTGAAAGCTGTAATTTGTAAGCTGTTGTTGACATTGTGTCAAGAGTCAAGGGTAACCTGATCATAAGTTCCAGTTTAGAAACGGTGTCAGATGAAGTAATTCAAGAAACAATACAATGTACCTTTCGTGATGGTAACTCTCATATAGTCGAGAAAGCAGCAAATAAATCATAATTTTTAAAAAGATCATGATGTTTTTTAATTTGCAAGACATGTTTTGATGTGACTCACATCTTCGTCAGTTACAAAGAATGTTTGAAAAACCGTTTGAACTTGTAACAACCTAGAGAAGCATGCATAATTAACTTTGATTACATACAAGAAGTAATAGCAAAGAAATTAGGCATAAATGATAACAATGCCGAAAGCGTACAGTTGTAAGTGTTAAATTGATGTGACTGACTTGTTGATTTAAATTGGGCTTTTTCCAGTTAATGTGCAATTCAAACTCAAGGAGGCTACTTTAAAGCAGAAGACAACATGTAATTGAAACCCGTGGCCCCATAAATTACTCATGGTGTTTGAATTACCAAAACAAACAAAACATCAACCTCAAACCCTGTTAGGTTCTCCATGGAGCCTAATTTTGACATGTACTATCTAAGGTCTATAACAAACGGCTGTCATATAACAAACCACGAGTGATTCAAGGATATTTGAAAAGGCAGCTCATGCTCTAATTTTCAGATAAGAAAAGCAGATTGTTAAGATATTTAAATTTTGCAATTGTGTCGTGACTTGTGACAAAAGGTCAACAACAACCAGTTTATGATTTTCTTCATTCTCATCACATATCTGCTTCACAACAGTCATGTTAATATTTCTAGGAAAAATTAGATGTTGATCACTCTAAGAACGACTACTAACGTTTTATTTTTTTATCTACCCTTCTTTAAAGGTCTTAAAGCCCGATTTTACTAACACCTGTCAAATGTGAGTTGACAGTCACTTGGAACTCAAATGACTCAAAACTTGAAAAACTTCAAGAAGAAATCTTAGAGTCGAGTGTTTCAAGTTTCGACTTTCAAACTTTGAGTTTAGAATTGAGTGCTTTGAGTTTCGAGATGAGAAAACACAGCTCATCGCTCTATTTATTGTTTTGTTTCCTCAAAACAAAGCAGGGTAAAGATTACACTTTGTTTAAAAAAACCTTACTGTCGTGCATGAGTTTAATAGTGTCGATCTTCAAACGGCAATAGCTGTGGTTTTAGTGTGATTTCTTTCCCAAGTTTCCGTATATTACAGTTCAGACACGAAACTGTACGCTGAAGGATATTCAGTCCAAAACCTTAGGGTACTGGTATACGTACCTTAAGATCAACAAAACACAGCAGGACCTTTTGAAAAGAACGCAAATGAACTGAAGTAAATTACTGTACCGCTTTAACTCTGAATTCAGGCTTATGGCAAAACAGTACAGGAACAAACTTATGGCCTAAAAAAAATAAACGAACAGAATTTATTTTTAAGTATACTGTAGTTTCCCTGCTTGTATAAGAGAGATGGGGTTTTTTTTTATGAACAGCAAGGATGGTCACTGCTTGTGCACAATTTTGTTATTTTGTCATTTTAATACTATCAATTAAACTCAGACTCGGTTACCTTGAACTCCTCGCTTAATGGAACTAATTTTACTCTCCCTTGGCTCAAATTTACCCTGTTAAGGGGGGTGAACCTTAACTACAGTTTTAGAGTCAATGCTACATGTAAGGACATTATTTCATGGTTAGCATTTCCAGGGTTTTCATTAAGAATTTGAGTAGCAGGAGAATAGTGTAAAGTAACAGGAGAATATTATGAAGGAGCGAAGACAGCTACATTTTGCCATCAAAATTCAGCCGGAGAATTGTTTGTAGTAGGCGGAGAATTCTCCGATCTCCGATGCCTAATGAACACCCTGCATTTCTCACGTGTCATAAACTGGTAATAAGATAGGAACTATGAAACTGAACACAAGACATCACTAAATCGACATTGCACATGCACAACTAGTGCCAGTCCCCAACTGCGCAAAGAATGAAAAGGTGCAAAAATTCCAAGGAAAAGAGATAAAAATCTTATTTTTTGGCAAATCATAAGCAATTTAACTTTTTTCTAAAAATTTGTTGCATGGAATTACCATAAGGTGAAAAAAAAAAGAAAAGCTATTAAAGAAAATGAATTAAAATACACCTTAATGACATCATATCTTTTTCAATAACATGAATTTTAACAAGTCCGTGCTACAGATTTTTTATTAGGCTGTTCTTAAGCTGTTGACATTGGTTTTATTGGAAAAAAATGTAAGATGTTTTAGTTTTACAGGGTTCTCCCTAAATTTTAGCTCAGCAGGTAAGGGATTTTTGCTAAGCGGTAAAGGGAAAACTGTGTGCCTTAAAAATTTTCCGGGGGCAAGCGGTTTCTGGGCGGTAATAAGTGCTGCTTCAAGCGGTAAATTTTACCGGTTACCGCCTGATAAGGAGAACCCTGGTTTTAAGGGTTTTTATGTTCTGGTCACAAGACTTACCAAATATGGTTGTGACTCATAAAATTTGATGGAACTATTAACAGAATGAACGTGACCGAACTTCATAGCCGAGGAAGTAAAGAACTCGATATACGATGTTTGGAACTCTTTCAGAGCAACCACCTTGTAGTTAAGTTTCTCCCCCCTTAACTCAAACTTTATTTTAAAGACATTGCTTGGTAAACCTCAAAGTGTTAGAATTGGTGATTGATGTGTCAAAATCTTTAATCTTTATAGCTCCATAGTGGCAGACATACAAAAAGATGTAGTGGTATGACATAGTGGTACACAGCCCTGTCAGAATTTTTTGTAGTGGTAAGCAGGGTAACAGAAGTAGTAGGCATTAAGGGCTAGAGATGTATTTTGTTATTAGTGGAGCTCTCGCGGGCCGAAGTCCCGCTCGCAGAGCCCCATACTCATAGAACCTACAGATGCCTATCATTTTTCATGGTCATGGCTAGCGGAATGTTTCGCGGGCGGGCATCTGTAACGTGTGTCCGAGTGTCATGCAAGGCTAGCTCGTGGGTGCATATGACGTCGCAAAACATGTGTCTATGACGCCACACAACATCCGCGATCTTAACAGTTTTGAAGCCAAAGCAAGGCTTTGGCTTTCACGCGGCGACATGGCTGAATGTCATGTCAGCTTGGTAAACACTTTTGATGATTTGCTGTTTTTAGCGGAGAAAACCGTTTCAAATTAAGTCGTTATTTCCCTGCATTTTTTGTGGTTTGCTACTCAAGACAGGGATACTAATATTAAGGGATACTCAGAAGCCGCTATAGTGGAAAAAGAAGAGCTTTCAGGGATAAAATCTTGCTTCAAGGAACTTAGTAGTTACATTTTTATTAATACAGGGAGATGTTTTTCACTTCGGATTTCAGAACTGAAGAAGCGGAGATGTAAAGAATTTCCAGCAGTCAAGGGATGTAATTAAAAAATAAATTACATTTTTCGATGGGAATTTATGTTGATATCAATCTGTGATTGACTTTTTTTGTGTGTTCTCGTTAGTTTTGGAGAATTGTTTATAAAACGTGCTCAAATTCAGTCGTTTTGTTTTTTTTTTCATCAAAGACAGCTCGGCCTTGATGCGCTATAAATGATTCGCGTTTTGCTTTTAAACATCAACTTATGGAGATTAGAATAAAATTTTTCGAAAGAAGATTGTGTTGTCCATTTTTATGTGTTTGTTCATTCATTACATAGGTTGAAAAGCAATTTTATGTAAACAAAACTTGGATTTGGATTTTATAGTTCTAACTTCACTCGCATCGGTTTTTGATATGCAAAAATATGTTTGTGTATGTTTTGCAATTTTGATTTCCAAATCAGTTTCTTGTGCAATTTTTGATACGCAACAGGTGTATTTTATTTGGAAATTTTGTTTTTGTTTTTTGTGAACTTTTGTACAGTATAAATGTACTGTGCAGACAGTCGCGTAATACTGTTTTTGAGAATTGCTTAAATTGAAAAATAGTCCTGTCGTCAATCTTAATTCTTGTGCTTCTGACCTTTCACCTTAGTTAAGCTTATCATCGGCTTTCTGTTCAGAGAGCTATGCTGTTAGGCTCAGCCTACAGGTATCTATATATATTAGACATGATTAGTGAACTACAGTGTGAAGTAGATGCAAATAATTGACTGTAGCAGGCAAAATTGCCGGTTGCCAGCAGATTTTGACAGGGCTGTGTACATATTTAACACCACTTATTCAGTTGTATTTAGGATGAAAAATTAAAATGTCCTTAACTAGATCTCAGCCTTGTTGGCTTAAATTCCTAAACTAAACATTCCTATCAAATGGCTATTTTAAATCAAACTAATTGTACCCAAATGACTTGTTATTGTGAGTGAATAAGAAAACCACATTATGTTATCTACAGGATACTTGAAATTCAACACCAACCCTGCCAACTCAAACCCCCACTAACTTGAACAGTACTATTTTTGTTTCCCTTGGGAGTTTGAGTTAGCGGGGTTCTACTGTACGTAACTCTGTACGTAACTTTCAGTGCAGTCTGTCTTGGCAACAAAAGTAGGAAATCTATTATTGTCAAAATTATTGCAGCCTTTGCCTGCGAGAGTGGAGCACCACAGTTACAGAAATTTAAGCTTATATGGATAAATCTATGCAAGTTGTTTTTTTGTCCAATGAGTGGCCCAGCTCAGGAGCACATGGACCAGCTACATGTAGATTCTAGTCGTGCACGGACATGTCACGGCAAAGGTTTTGTCAGCTGTGTTTGTTTGAAAAGTTTTGTTTCTCCAAATGAAAACATAGCTTCCTACAGTTAAAAGTTAAAAAAAAAGTCCTTAAGAATACTTGACCGCCAATGAAGTGGACAGTGTAAATATACTAGAAATGTGTGTATTAGAACTTGGTGAAGCTCTGGGAAGGGTGCACCGCAAAATTTTAGCAACAGGGAAGGGAGAGATGTAATTTCTGGTTAAACTGGAGAGGTTTGGTTGCATGGCCACAATGGCCCCGAAATTTGAAGTTGAGACATTCTCGTTCCCAGTCGCTCATCGGCAGGGGTAATTTGCCGAAAGCCGAATGCCGAACGCTGAATGTCTGTCAGTGGTTTATCTTGTGAAACATGTGCTTCACCATTAATACTCGCTGATTTATGTAATGTATTCACTTTCACCTCCCGATTCATCGCTAAAATGAAGACAGAATGGCAAATGTTATTAACTAGATAGACCAGACTCCACAGAAGATGAATGTAATGAGAAGTGTCCTAAAACAATTGGGTAGTAAAAATATAAAGCTGAATGCAAGGCTGGCACTACGACAAAGGGCAGATTTATTATTAAATGGCAATATTTTGACTAATAGAACTAGTCTTCCTCAGGACCAGGGCTATACTGAAAGAAAACATTGTAACGGCTCCTAAAATTTGAAAAATACGTGGTTATAAATGATTGGCTAATACATGACATGTAGACAGCGCACTTGTAAACATAAGATAAAATAATAAATGGTGTATGAGTTCAGCGTTCGTTCCTTCTGTGATAAATTGTTCCCTCTATGAATTAAAAAGGCCTTGCATGCTTTTCGACAGGAAGTATTAATGGTAGGCTGCAGTTCAGGCGGGATGAGTCTCATGTCCACGGAAGAGTGGCCTGATAAGTTAAAATGTGTAGGGACCACTGCTGTGGAGTTGGCATGATGTGGGTTGTCTGTCCCTTGTCTGTGTTCTGTGAAGCGTTCACGAATCATGCATTTGGTTTTCCCCTATGTGCTGTTTTTTTTTTACATTTTTTTATATTCGATCATATATGTGAGGTTACTAGAATTAAATGTTGTTTTATTGGTAGTTTATACCTGCTCGAAATAACAATTTGCTCCGCCATAGTGAAGCACATATTTCACAAGATAAACCACTGACAGGCATTCGGCAAATTACCCCTGCCGGTCGCTCATCACATTGGATGATGTCAATTGGAGCTTTGTCATGGTTTTGTTGCTAGGCAACTGCAGGACACCAACCCGATATATATATATATATATATATACATAAAGGCAACCCAAGATTTCACTGCCTAAAGCGATCCATGTGTGACAAATTTGCAAGGAATTTTTGTTTTTAAACATGCCAGAAGTGTACAGTAGAAGACAGTGGTTAGATTATAAAAACTCAGAGGTTGTCCTTCCACTTTTATTAATTTTCTCCCAGTTGTCATTCCCTCGGTTGCTGTGCTCTTTTTTAACACTAATTGGAGAGAGTAATGACTTAGTTCATTGAAAGAGGAGTACATATATATCTGATTTAAAAACATTGTCAGGTAAAAAAGATAAACTATGAACGATACGACCAAATGGTTTTCTGGGAAACAGAAAATATTACAGCTAACTCTGTTCTCTGAGGTAAACTGCATGTTATTGTACTTAAGTTTGCTCTAAATTACCAACTGAAAAACTTTTAGGAAGGACTTAATCTTTAACAACAATGAATTGAAAGTTAGCAAGCCTTATTTGCCTTTTTCCCAAAATTCCATTGTAAATATAATTTAATTTGCTTTGTGCTTTTTCCCGACCATTTTTTTTCAAATAGGTGTAATGTATACATGTGCATGTTTGTTAACAGGAATTGTTAATTGCAGTTGTTGCATCTGTTGCTTGCATCCCTGCAATTGTTGCATCTGTTGCTTGTATCCATGCAATTTTTGCATCTGTTGCTTGCATTCCAATAAATTTGTTGCATCTGTTGCTTACTTCCCTGCATCTACATCCCTGCAGTTGTTGCTTCTGTTGCTTGCATCCCTGCGATTGTTGCATCTGTTGCTTGTATCCCTGCATCTGTTGTTTACATCCCTGCAGTTGTTGCATCTGTTGCTTACATCCCAACAATTGTTGCATCTGTTGCTTAATTGTTATCCCTGCAGTTGTTGCATCTGTTGCTTGTATTCCTGCAGTTGTTGCATCTGTTGCTTGCATATCCGTGGTTGTTATATTAACAAGCTTCAAGTGTTTCTCATTTTATTTTAAAGAATGGAGAAAGAGAAACCCAGAAAAGAGAGAATTGCAGCTAGGGTTAAGCGTAGAATGACATCAATTCTCAAAAAAAGGAAGCGGAAAAGGAATAAAGAAAGTGATACACTTGACCCACAGCTGCCCAAAGAAATTGTTAGCAGTGAATGCGATGAAATGCCACAAAGAGTAGAGTTGCCTGGCATCAGTCATGATGAGCCTGAACAACAGCAGGATATAAGCTCCCCTGACGAGGAGCCACAAGCAACACAAGGTGAATCAAACTGGATTTGAGAGGGTTTCAAACCTTCACAAACTCTTGCAAACCCTTCACAAACCCTTTGCAGACCCTTTTCAAACCTTTTTCAAACTCTTGCAAACCCTTTGCAAACCCTTCCCCACCCAAACTTTTGCAAACCCAAACCCCAAACTCTTTCAGACGTCTACAAACTCAAACTATTTATGCGGCTAGACAAATTAAATCGAGCCATCAACCAAACTTTTGATGATGCATGCCACAAGAAAGAAACTTGCTTCAATAAATTATGATTCTTACAATGTTCTTGACAGCCAGCAAAACCAATCGCACATAAAAGGTATAAATCCAGTAGCATATTGTGAATGTATCGTGCATCCATAACTCTAGACTCACCATTTCCATGCATGCTGGCGCTATTATTTTTCCTTGATCCAAGTACTCAGCTAATGAGAGTAATATGGAGAATTTTGATAAAAGTTGAACTTATTTACTTGCAACTAAAAAATTACAAAAAAATGGGCAAAAGTGTTCGATTCAAACAGTTCTTCTGAGGGTAACAATATTGTATCTATCATAAACACTGCAAAATTCGAGTTTGAAGTTAGAATTTGAGTTTGTACATGGCATGACTACTGCCGTGGAAACAGATCATTTTCATTTGTTCAAAATTATGCTATTTTGAAGGCAATTTTTCCATGTAAATTAAACTTGATTAAAGGTTATTATTTGAAATTAATTGTTAGAATGAATGCTGTGATTTTCTTATTGCATTTAGCCATTGCATTTAGCAAATTTTCAATAGATGCCATTTTGTTTACTGTGGTGCATATCACATTTCAGAGACAAACTGAAATTTGAATAATACTTTTGAACAAAATAACGCATTATTTCTAAAAAACAAATGTAAATCCACAAGTGATTCCACTGCAGCACCTGTAGTAATAAATTGTGTCGTTCAAATGGTCTAAAAACGTGTGGCAAATTTTCTCAAAATACAACAAATCAAGGTCTTGGGGTGACTAGGTCGCAAATGTGGCTTGCAGAACTGTCTAATTTCCTTATACAAATACTTCTTCCTTTCCAAATCCAGGCCTGCTGGATGTATGACAGGAGGAAGCATATAAGGGGGAAGTTTTGTTGGATCTGTAAGCAAGTCAAACGCCACTTCTTCAGAATCAACATAACTCTTTAATACAGATTGGAAGATCTGCCCTGGCAAGTCTTTACTGAAGCGAAAATCATGATAGCCCTTTATCTTTATCTTTTTGTTGTGTGATGCGATGGTGGTTTTCATGTATTGCTAAGTTTTAATTAGTGTATGTCTGTTGAAGATCTTGTGTAAAGGGTGGTTCTTGGTGAAGCATTTGTTGACAGTACTTAAAAACTGTTTGCCAAGGTTGGTTTTGAGGTTGGAGTCCCATGGAGGGTTACAGTATTTGCCTAAAACTGGTGTATTTGCGAAAATGGTAAAATTTTCCTTTGTAAATTAAACAAGGAGCCCGATGGGCTTCGAAACTGGCTCGTTTGGTCCCAGTTTTCACCCGGTTTTCATTTTACAATTTTACATTAGCAATCCACAATATACAATCTAGTATCTATCAATATGCACAGTCCAGTCCACATTTACATTTACATTCCACAGCCCGCTTCAAGCACTCCTTATGGATGGACTATTTTATTGTTAAGAGGGGGGGGGGGGGGGGGGTTGAGCAATTACTAAAAAAAAAAAAATTCCTGCACAGCAAAAGTAAAGAAAAAAAAATAATGCACAGCGAGCGAAAGGAAAAAAAGGTATGGAACAATCCCGAAAAAAATTCTTGCACAACATGCGAGACGGAAAAAAAATTCATGATCAGAAAAATTGCCCAACACCGCCACCTCCCCCACCCCCCACAAAAATATCATCGTCCACCTTTAGTAGGCTACAATTTCAGGTCTATATTTTTTTCTCTGATCGACTCGGTACTGTTAGAAAAAAACATAAGTTAAGAACTTTGTACATTTTTTTTCGCTTTAAAATCCTTGAAACCACCTACTACAAGGAATCAGGATTGTTTAAGGTGGCTCGACTGGGTTTTTGAGCGACGATACCGTTTAGCTTTGAGAAACGTGTGTACCACCACAAACGAAAATCGACTGCCACAGCTGTACTACAGAAAGATTAAAGTTTCAGATGAGGTTAGTTTTATGGAAATCGGAGTTGCCAAAGCAACGTTATGACGTCACTTCCGGTTTTACATAATACCGAATTACTTGCCATCAAGAGATAATTTTGGAAAACGCTCTCTGGATCTTCGACCTGACGTACTTGTCCTTAGGTCTTCAAAATGTTGCAAATTTCTATGGAAGCGTTTTCGAGAAAATTTCGAGTGAATTTTTAAGGTGTTAAAATACAACAAAAACAAAACAATTTTGAAATGTTATTAAAACTTATGTCTACAGGGCTTGATGAAATTTTTTTTTGGTCTTACATGAATTTTATACCATCCAAATACCTTAGGTGAAAATCTCAAGGAAATCGCTCCGTTTGGATTTCAGAAATATTACCTTGAATATGAACTGGCCTGGAGTGTTATTACGCTTTTACATCAAAAATTGACCCTACATTTATTAAAATTGTCATGAATTAAAAAGCGAATGATGAATTTTTTTAAAACTTAGTCCTCATGAAGATTAATAAATGTTTAATACAATCTCCAAGTTTCAAATTCATTGAAACATTCTAAAGCTGTAAATTTTTAGCGCCAACTCAGGAAAATATTGAGCTGATTTTCGCGCTTGTGGCTTGTTGTTTCATTATGCATCTCCATTGTCTCAAATCGCCGTGGAATTGTAGCTTTCAGTACATCATGAATTCATGTAACACTTAAAACAAAGCAATGAAGTGTTTATGAATTCATTATGTACTGAAATTTACAATTGCATGGCGATTCGAGACAATGGAGACACATAATGAGATCAACAAATCACTTTCGTGAAAATTAGCTCAATATTTTCCTACGTTGAGGCTGTAAATTGACAGCCTTAGAACATTTTAATGAATTTGAAACTTGGCAGTTGTATTGAATATTAATTAATCTTTATGAGGACTAAGTTTTAAAATAATTCATCATTCGCTTTTTAATTCATGACAATTTTAATAAGTGTAGGGTCAATTTTTGATGTAAAAGCGAAATAACACTCCAGGCCAGTTCATATTCAAGGTAATATTTCTGAAATCCAAACGGAGCAATTTCCTTGAGATTTTCACCTAATGTATTTGAATGGTATAAAATTCATGTCAGACCAAAACATTATTTCATCAAACCCTGTAGACATAAGTTTTAATAACATTTCAAAATTGTTTTGTTTTTTTTGTATTTTAACACCTTAAAAATTCACTCGAAATTTTCTCGAAAACGCTTCCTTAGAAATTTGTAAAATTTTGTAGACCTAAGGACAAGTACGTCAGGTCGAAGATCCAGAGAGCGTTTTCCAAAATTATCTCTTGATGACAAGTAATTCAGTATTATGTAAAACCGGAAGCGACGTCATAACGTTGCTTTGGCAACTCCGATTTCTATAAAACTAATCTCATCTGAAACTTTAATCTTTCTCTAGTACAGCTGTGGCAATCAATTTTCCGTTGGATCGTTTGTGATGGTACACAAGTTTCTCAAAGCTAAACGGTATCGTCGCTCAAAAACCCAGTCGAGCCACCTTAAACACAGGCATTTTGGAGAATCGGTGATGGGGTTTCGAATAAATTAACGATATCAACATGATCGATCAAATAGCGTGACATAAATACGAGATGTGTGGAATTTGAACGTGACTCCACGGAGTAATGCTTGAGAATTGTTTACTCAGCAGTTCTGTGACCTGTCGAGACGTGTTTTATTCAATGATTTATTCGATCTAAACTCGACTGTTTGACAATTGATTTGGTTAGAAAAATTCAACTCGCTTTCCTTTTACCAGAAATAGATCGCATCCAAAAATCACAGAGATTTAATTTTTAACAATTCCGTCGAAATTAGAACGGTAAATATTTGAATTATAGTTGCCGACATCACTGATTACTCCATTTCTGAAAACCGGAAGTAAACTAGGTACGGTGTTGGCCGCAGCAAAAGCAATTCCCGGGGCAGGTGACCCGACAGGCCGAAAAAAAAGAGGGTATTTTAAGAACTGACTCGTCGAAGCGACGAGCCAGTTAATAAAATGAAAAACGAAAATGTCCAATGCTTTATTGATTGTTCCTCTTTCAAACCAATTTGTGGCTTTTTGGCTGTTCTCAAAGGATCGAAATTCAATTTTTGTTGATAGGTAGCTAAATTTGTCTTCTTGCAAATTCGCAGTTTTGACTCCTCAAATTATATATATATATATTTTATAAAATGCTGAAGTGAACAATAGTCTATGAAGAATGAAAAACTAGCATGTGCAGCATTGCACAATGATAGATGTCCTCATGGCCTAATCAATGGTTCACAGCAAGGAGAACTGGAGTGCAGGGGCAGAGCCTCATACACATGACATAAGATGCTTATGCACCCTGCTCTTAATGGATGCGACACCATTTACAGTGATGTTACCAACTACATTATTAGGCAAGCTGTTCCAAACATGAACTGCTGTGTGGATGAACATTCGGCCAGTAGAAGCCGTTCTGGACACTGGTACTGCAAGAGCATGACAAGGCATTGACAGGCTGGAACGGGTGGCTCTCCTAATGATATATGGCTGAGGGAGCAGAGCACGAAGGTCTGTCGGGCATGTGCTGGTGTGCATTTTATAGAGGACTGTAGCTGCTGCCACCTGACGTCTCTGATGGAGGGAAGAAAGGATGAGTTCTGATCTAGCTTCATCCTCATCCGCACCAATAACTCGAAGTGCCTTCCTCTGGATAGAGTCCAGCAATCCAAGTATTGAAGGGCTAGCATTCATTCATGAAAGTGATGCATATTCCATTACACTTCGAACTTGGGCTTTATAGACAGTTGCTCTACCTCTCCTATCCAGTTTGTTAGCCACCCTCCTTAGGGCCACCAGTTTCTGTCCAGCTCTCGACGCAATGTTGGTGATATGCTTTGTCCAAGTCAATTTGCTGTCAATTGTGACTCCCAGGATCTCCAGCTTATTCATCTCTGCCAAGGGTGTGCTACCAAACTGAAGATCAAGCCTGGTTGGAATCCTTTTCCTGGATATTGTCATGGCCTTGCACTTTGGTGGTTCAAAGGTCACCTTCCACTTGTCTGCCCAGATCCTCATCTTCTCTAAATCTCTGTTTAGGCTGCCGGGCTGTAATAGCCTTTGGGTTGTCAGTTGATTTGATCTCACTGTACAGAGTTGAATCATCTGCGTATAGATAGAGTTGATTAATGCACTCGTCACTCAAATCGTCTATAAAGACTGAGAATAGTAGAGGGCCTAAGATTGATCCTTGAGGAACTGATGCATTGATTGATAAATTATCAGAATGATGACTGGCCAGATAAGACAACTTAAGAAGCTCCTTATCCAGGTAAGAAGCTTCCCACGCACTCCTTTTGCACTGAGTTTTGAGCAGAGACCATTATGCCAGACCTTGTCGAAAGCACCTTTGATATCTTGGGCAATCAGTCCAATTTTGTTCCCTAGATCCAAGGAGTTTGACCATCGTTGGGTGAGAATAGTTAGAATGTCAGTTGTGCTATGATGTGGTCTAAATCCGAACTGCCGGTCTGAGAGGAGGCTGTTTTCCAAAAGGTATTTCCGAAGCTGATCGTTTACAGCTGCCTCCATAACCTTGCTGATGATGCAAAGCAGTGAGATGGGTCGGTACATAGATGGATTAGACTTTGAATCTCTCGTATGGATGGGGATGACACTTGCTGTTTTCCATTGGCTTGGGAAGACTCCCTGGTTAAAACATAGCTGAAACAGCGAGGAGAGTGGCCTTGCCAGTTCTGCACTGCACTCTTTCAAGACTCTGGCTGGAATATTATCAGGGCCAGTAGCTTTATCAGGCTGCATGGTTTTACTTATAAAATTAGTAAGCGGATAATAAAATTATGCAATAGTGGAAACTAATTTTTTGTAGAAGGAATGTCAAAGGAATACTTTCTGCTGGTGTTAAGGGTACTGTGAACCTTGTTTTGGTCCTATTTTGCATTATTTTCGTTTTTTTTAATTTCTGTGAAGATATAACATCAATCTAGAAAATGTTCAAAGTAGTTTTACGTACCCGGTAATTTAAGAAAGAGTTTTAATAGTTGATAAGAAGCTATATGTGTGATAATCTGATAATCCCATTCCAGAGTACATTATCTTGCATTATATGTCATATGCATATTTTGTTTACATCGCAATGCAGAGCGTATTTCGCATCTTCTATTATAGCCTCATATGATATTTTAGCATAAAATAATATACTCCAGAAAGCAATATTAAATCCGAGCCCACAATCACCTCTGTGGCCTCATATCACATGTTTTTTTTTTCTCACATGTTGCTCCTTATTTGGCACTTGTCTTCCTTATTTGGCTCAAGTTAATCAAACAGGAACTAAATTATGTGACCTTTCTCAATCACCCTCATTTGACCCTCCCGCCCTCCCATACTTATTCATTGCCTATGTAATAATTATGTTACCAAGACCTTAGTTGCTTGTTAATTTTGATTGATGGAAAACTCCTACTCAAGTCTTATCATTAATTAAGGGCAGGGAATTGCTGCCTGCAGCACTCCTTCAACCTTGTGCTAAAGCCCCGTCAGGGAGGGGGCATACGATACTTGCTGGACTGGGTTAACTTTGGCGCCAGGACATTACCCCAGTGTCAATGCCCGCCTTGCAGTACAGGCCTGAGGCACCCCATGAGGTGCCATGTGCCGAGGCCCCTCATCTGGTGGGTTTATCCGGTCAGTGGGTTCTATCCGAGCCTTGCCAGTATATTCCCTGCCCAATTTACGCCCATAAATGAGTGTTGTCTTTTATTGCATGTCGAAACATTAAAGGTATTACCATGTTTCATACGGTTGTCTATACACTTTGTTCCAATTCCTGACAATTTCCAATTTGACCATTATTAAAGCCAAAGTGGAAATTTTTGGTTAGCAGAATTGTAGAGATGACAATAATTCAGTGAAGCAAACATTGTCGGTTTTGGGTCTTGGAATGTTATCACTATTGCAACCGACTTTTATTTGTCAGACTGAGAAATAAAAAGAATAGGTGAGAAATAAAAAGAATAGGTGAGAAATAAAAAGAATAGGTGAGAAATAAAAAGAATGGTGAAATATAAGCTAACTTCCCATTTTATGCAAATTCTCGGGGGTTACTTTTGGTGTGTCTTGTTACTTGTGTGTGCCGGTTTTAGGGACCACTAGATTTACAATAAAGGACCTGTGAAGAAGTTTGCTTTTTGCTCCATTTACACAACCTACAAATTTTTAGACTACGAGCAGTCCCTCTTTCCCAGCTTACTTTGTCGAGCGAGAAACGGAAAAACATGGCAAATAATGAGCAGAAAATGGCCGCGTAAAAAATTTTAGCGAGATGAGCATGTGGGAAAAGAGAGACTACAGATTTTCTGCTCGCTAATGTTTTTTCGTTTCTTGCTCAACGGACTAACCTGGGAAAGTGGGATTGCTGGTAGTCTAACAAATTTTGAGTGTTAGCATGAAGTATCCTCCAGATCCTTCTAACAAGCGACATCATCATTGGAAATTTAATCCTTACACAAATATATATACACAAAGTCTTCCTACTTGGGATAGGTACATTATGTGTTTCTGTGATTTTATTTATGAATCATAGTTACTAAATCACAGAACTACCCAAAACAACCCAAAATGATCCACAACGAGCCAAAATTACTTAAAATGACGCACAACTAAAAAGGGTTCACACAACCCGAAACTATGCACAAGCACCAACAAAACAACCTAAAACTATTGACAGAATGATCAAGTACATAGCTGATCTCTGTAATGTGATCTATTGTACAAGTTTATATGACTTGTTTTGAAATGTTGTAATGAAGGTTCCCATAAACCAGTTACAATTTTTTTAACCGCACCATAGCTGTGAAACAAAAGAATAAATTTGTCTGAGACGTTTATAAGTTTTGAGCTGTTAATGGGTTCAAACTAACTTTGCTGTTTTTTTCTAAGATGCAACCTCAGCCTATGAAAAGAAGCTGCTCAAAGATATGCCTTCAGAAGGCTACCAGAAACTGGTCATGTTTTTACAACCATTATCTGCCACTGGAAGAGACTACAGGTCATTGGCAGACAAAATGGGATACACCAACCAAGACATTCAGTATTTTGGAAGTACAAACGATCCAGTTATGAACTTAATAAAGGATTACCAGAAGGACAACAGGAAAATTTCAGAACTGATAGTATTATTAAATAAGATGGAGTGCTTTGACGTGCTGGAGGAACTTCAACCATGTATTGGTGAGTAAAATAAATGCCATACCTTTATTTTAGCAAGAACATATAGTCATTGTACAACTCCTCTTCTCAGATGCTTAGATTTTAAGTAAGAGCTTCTGATATATGCCATGGCTCCTTTATATAAGCTATATAATGGCACCAAAGGATATGGTCTGAAATACATGTAGGGTAAGGGTTTCAAGAAGTGCACCGCACACCCCCACCCAAATTTTCAGGGAGTACCCTCCGGGCTATTATTAAACTCCCCAGGGTATTGTCTCGTTTCAGACTACCGTGGATATTTATGGCATGCTAAGATATGTTTTCTTATTTGTAAACTGAATACACTTATTTTTAAACTGCAAATGGAATTAAAATGGCAAGTTAACATTTCTCAGTGAAAATTTTTTTTTGCTCTTTGTTTTCGGCTTATTCGCTCAAATCGCTGCTCGCAAAGGCACGAAGCACCGAAAGCGTGGATTCTCACGGGCTATGTCTAAAATAGGGAACGGGGAATCTCTAAAATGAGGAATCTCTAAAATAGGGAATCTCTAAAATGGGGAATCTCTAAAATGGGGAATCTCTAAATTAGGGAATCTCTAAAACAGGGACTCTTAAAAGCAGCTGTTACGAGAAATGAGATCACAAGAGTTTTGTCAAGGCGGCCGTAAGTAAAGCTGTCTGCTCACGATAAAAATTTCGCTCAGAAAACTCTGACTGAAATTCAAGATGGCTACAAACTAGAAGTCAGGTGTGCGTTAATTCATTTACCGTTTTTTATGTTTTTAAAAGGCGATAAATTTTTTTGTTTGAAGGACGATTTTCCTTTTCTGTTTATACGAAAGCGACGAAGGAAAGAATGAAACTGCGTATTAAAAATTCGAGTAAAATCATGCGGAGCTTCAAGGCATCAGGTTTCATTTAGCATAAAAAACAGGTCAAAGAGGTCACTGGTCACGCAAACGTTTTTCCCAAAAGAAAGTAGGCCGGTTCACACTAGAGACCAAAGTGCACTTGAACTTGAGGTGTACTTTGGAAAGACGAGACAATAGATTTTCAGGTATGACTGCTCACAGCGTGCGTGTTTAGATGCAAATTACTTGTGAGCACAACTTGGTATGCAATGCAGTTGATTAGCGTGATAAAAAAAGTTTCAGCACCAAAGTACGATGTGCATAAAACGCTAAGTCGATAGTAAAATTATTTTTCTTATCAAGTCAAGTTTTATTTGAACTTAATTCAGCAAAAATCGTCTCAGAGCCTGGTGTAACACTGTTACTGTCACTATGCTCACTTTTTGTTAATTTTTGGGAAATGTTTCGTGCTCGTCTTAAGGGCTGACGTATATTTTCGGACCGTTGCTAGGGACTGTAATGGCTATTTATTTCTATTAATTTTAATCGTTTACATACGGTCAAATCTTCAACTCAGTCCTAAACGCAAAAATGACGTCATTGAGCCACGCCCATGATCGTGTGACCAATATCGAAAAAGTCTAAAATTTTCCATGTGTCGCATTTTATCGGAAAATCGTTGACGGTGTTATGGTATTTATTCATTTGCCCTTCATCGTGATTATAGATTTCGTTTTAATTTGAAAAATAGATATTTTAGGGAGATTTAAAATATTGATTTGTCCATAAAAATTGTATTGTAACGCACACCTGACTTCTAGTTTGTAGCCATCTTGAATTTCAGTCAGAGTTTTCTGAGCGAAATTTTTATCGTGAGCGGACAGCTTTACTTACGGCCGCCTTGACAAAACTCTTGTGATCTCATTTCTCGTAACAGCTGCTTTTAAGATTCCCTGTTTTAGAGATTCCCTATTTTAGAGATTCCTTAATTTAGAGATTCCCTATTTTAGAGATTCCCTATTTTAGAGATTTCCTATTTTAGAGATTCGCCATTTTAGAGATTCCCCGTTCCCCGTTCCCGGATTCCCCGTTCTCTATTTTAGACACAGCCGATTCTCACGCGTGTCTGATTGATGTGAAACTAAGTGGCTGACTATTGGTGACAAAATGAAGTGATTTTGAGGGAATGAATGTCTGCATTTTTTTTTCTTGAGCGGGATTTAGCGGCTTGGGCCCAAACATGGCCATCTGAAGTGAAAAATCAGCGTTAAATCGAGAAATTTGCGAATTCAGCGAGAGACATGGATATATTTGTTTTGCAATTAATTTGTAGTTCACATGCCAAAAAATCTGAGGGAGAAAAATAAAAAACGACCTAAAAAGCAACATAAGTCGGTTATGCCCCGAGCCCTTCAATTGAAGGGCCGAGAGCATAACCAGCCTATATGACTTTTTTTATTTTTTCTTGTTCAGATTTGCCTAATTTTATCGTACAACGAATATCATCATAAACTCTTCTCGTTTTTTCACTAACCCTAAGGAATTTGACGTAATTTCACCTGAAAAAAGCAGAGTTCTGGCCCTCCAGTGCTTTGACTGTACATTCAGAGCTTAAATGCGAAGCCATTTCAAAGCAGTTTGGCCGTGAGAATACACGACTGCGATACTTCTGACCAGTGCCAACAACCTGAACGAAAATACCGTTATTAACGCACGCCTGGCTCGCTTATCTATCGTGAACTCACTACGGCAACACATCGCCTCTGTAGCGTGTGTGTAAGCCAACGTGTGTGAGGCCCGTCTGGTGATTGAAAGACATCATTAAGTCCAGAAATCCTTAAGTCTCTAGCACCTCTCAAAGAAACGAGTCGTGTTTCTTGTCCTTCCTTGTGTCTGAAGCGCCATTTAACGCTCGAGGTGAAAAACGGACCTTGGTGGACAAGTTCGAGCCGGCGGGAAAGTCTGTAATTACTTCGGATCAGTAAAGGGGCAGCGTTGAGAGTTGTGGGCCATTTCCCATCCCGTGCCGTGGTCGAAATGCCCGATATCCAAAGTGGTTTGAGATTTATATTATTTTGCAATTTTGTAGGATTTCCCGACATGCTTTGCGACAGTGGTAGATGGGTCCGCTGTGCATGGTTGGGCAGCTCGAAGTGAGTTCTTGCTGGCCTCGCATTTGGAGTCTTTAATGCAACATTAAAGTCGATCTAAAAGGATTTTGAAATCGAGATACGCGTTTTGATGCGTATCAACCTTTAAATAATAAAACTTAGTCTGAACTGAGCATGTGTTCCTCGGTGGTCTGGTGGTTTGGCCCGGGATTTGCGCTCGGACGGCTCCGGTTTCGATTCACGCTCGGCATCCTTTTTTTTTTCGAACTGGACGTTATAAAGTGATTTACTTTTTTTGCGTTCGTCAAAAATCCTTACATTTAATTTAAAAAAAAATATCGAACCGTGTCAGTGTGAAAACAGAAACTTACCGCAATATTGCGTTACAATAGGAGCCTATGATTTTTTTTTTGCATACGGTATTTCTCGAAAACGACGGAAACAAAACAACAGAAAAAATTCTGAACAATATTTTGCAACTAATTTCTAGTTCACATGCCTTAAATGGACAAATTTGAGCAAGAAAAATATAAAAAGGCCTAAAAAGTCATATAGGCTGGTTATGCTCTCGGCCCTTCAATTGTTATGGCCACTCTCAGTCACTTTAGTGCTCTGGTACATGTAGGTTATGATCTGCCATTTTTATTCTTTGATTTCTCTGGACACTTGTCAAGATGTTTTCAAACATGACTCAACTTATCTCTAATTTACAGTTGTGTGAGCACTGCATTTTCAATCTTTTAATTTTGTTGATGTTTTCATTTAGAGGCAACACCTACTCCAAGGGAGATAGCGCATCGTCAACAAAGACTTGGTTTGTATTTCTGAACATATCATTCCCTGTAATGTTTTTACTCAAAACTGTGTTACTGAATTTATACTACTGGCTGAGAAATTTCTGAAATGTGATTGTATTTAAGCCTTATTTGAAATATCTACATGGAAAAAAATTACAGTTGCCATGAAAACGTAGACAGTTTTCCCGAATTAATTTGGCAACAGTGAAATACAGTAATTGAAGCAAAGTTCAGAAATGCCCAGTGAAGATAAAAAAAAGTACAAAGACCTATTATATCCTTATATGATCAATCTGGGTTGAAAGCAAAGGATACAATGCAGATATTTTTAGCTTCTAATGCCAGACAACTCTAACGAGCAAATGGAGATGTTCTTGGATATTTTGGGGCAATTTTAAAATATTACTCGAGGTATTTATCCCAAATCCCCCAAGAAACCATTATTATCTATTAATTAATTTGTAGCTTTTAATATCATAGTGAAACCCAGCAAACTGTGAGCATCAGAATTTACAAACATCCTAAGTAAAGAATCCCTGTGTCTAATGAATTTGTCTCCTTATTAATGATAGATTTTTGGGTTTGAATTTAATATAAATATAGCCCTCTGTTTGCATTCATGAAGACTGTATTTTTTAATTTAGTTCTAAGTTCAATAAAATAAATTAATTATGTATTTGCAAACTTCTCACAAGTTGTTTTTAACTTTGCTTTCTTGTAGAAGAGATCAGGGAGCTCAAAACTAGTGAGTAAAATGTTTCACTGTTGATTTTATAAAATTACTAATAGCAAATGGATTTGTTTTATTTAGTAATTTATATTACTATTGACTTGCCAGGGAAAATACATAAAGCATCAATATCTGTTGCTATGGAATTTATGCAGGATTTCCAAGCAGTCAACTACAGTCTACTATAAAATACATTTTGTTTCTCCTTATATTTTTATGGAGTTCATAAGTAATATTGTATTTAATGTAAATATGTTCTTTTCTTTCCAGTTCATGATTCTTATGATGCATTTGTTTGCTACGCCAAAAATGCCAAGAAAGATAGCGATTTTGTTGCCAAACTTGTCAAAAAGATGGAAGGGCCGCCTTACAATTTAAGGCTTTGTTTGAGTGAACGGGACTTCCTGGGAGGTGGCTGTTACCTTGAAACTGCTGCAGTGGCCATTGAAAAACGATGCAAGAAGTTTGTGGCTATTCTCTCAACCAACTTTGACAACAGTGATGGAGCACGGTTTGAGTCGCATATTGCAATGAGCCTCTCCCCAGGTTAGTATTCCTACCTTGTACTCCTAACAAAATCACACTTAAAAGTCAAACTTGTTTAAAATGTGAAATTTCATGTTTCAAGAACCTGAAATTTAGTTCTTATTTAAGAGTTCCCCTTGGTTTATCTTGATAATTTTGGAAAATGCTTTCCCAAGGAGTTTAAATCTAAAAATTCATTGCTCTGTGTAGCTACAATGTACTTACCGACAACCGGAATAAACATACTTTAACCCATTGACACCTGTACCACCCGAAACCACCCGTACAAGACTCCACTGCTTTAAAAAATTGCCACTTTCTCAATCGTGCGAACATTGCCTTAACTAGCAGTTGTGAGAATTGATTAGAAAGTCGCTCAAATTGAGATGCTCAATAAACACAAAAAAGTCAGCGATTTTTGCAGAATATCAGCGTTTGAATTTGGACAATAACAAAAATGACCGTTTTTAACATCATAGAAAAACAACAAAAATCACGTTTTTGCCTTTAGTTTTTTTTATTCAAATCATCGTGGCAAACCCAAAAGTCAACATTCACAGCAAAATTCAGTCCTAGCTTAGCAGTGAATTTTTTTGCTCTTATTCGTTGCTCGGGCCGAGCTACAGCCTCTCGTTCTAGTGCATACTGACCTTGCCTCGATTTTCAACATCACCACCGCATTGCATGGTGGGAAATAGCCAGAATTTTTGACAGCGTTCGTTCTTCTCCCCACATATTTCATATTTATACCACAGACCTACGTACCACCGAAATTTCGCGCTTGTTGTGTTCTTCAGTGGTCGCAACTTCCAAAATATGCCGTGGTAGGTCGAGAAATTCATCCAGAGTCAAGTCCCAAGGCTACTTCTTTTCGTGGCGGCCACTGATTTTTCCAGTTCAACGAGCGACGAGCCAAATTCGTAAACGAAGTACAACACCTAACTCGCTTCATTGAGAAAGTGGACTCTGAACTACCTTCAAGCTTAATGATGCTCATCAGGCAGCTACTAAGGATGAAAAATGGCTGTGAACTTACCAAAAATCGCAGATACACCATATTGGAGCCTTTATTGTAATTCAACGAAGCAAAATGACAACGTCAGAATGACGTTTCCAGTAAACTCGAGCCTTCAGTGTTTTAGAACAGCAGCACTTTCGCTGGTAACCCCAAATATGGAGTCACGAAATCCTATGGCTCGTTTATATGAAGAAAATCACTCAAAAACGTAAAAATTCTAAGGAGTCAACGGGTTAAGGTAAGAACTTCCGGCTGCCAGTCTGCAAAGCTTATTACAAAGTTTAACTTCCAAAGGGGGGCTTAGTAAAGCTTGCCACTTGTTGGTGAGTCCTGCTTGCTGAAATTGTTTGCTTTCAGTTTAAGGTTAAAAGTTAGGTGCAAAGTAGCATTGAAAAATAATTTCACCATGTACATACTAGATAGTTTTGAAGTACATGATATTCTATAGCTTTCCGTGTTTGATAAACCTTCGGGAATTCTGGATGTTGCAGCTAATGTTAGAATATTCTTTACTCAATTCAAATAATGTATTAAAAAATACTGGTCATGCATAACATAGATTGACTGTAAGTTATCGGAAAGCCTAACTTTTGATACAGAAAACAAACAGATCTCATAATATTCTGTCAACATCAGGATTTGTTTTCAAATTTTCAAGGCGTTACAAATGTTGCCTTGTCTCTTACAGGGGCACAAGAACAACGCTACATCCCAGTTCTTATTGAAGAAGCATACCGATTTAAGATTCCACGGACAATACAACATATTACTTATCTTGATTACATCAGGGAAGAGGAAGTAAACTTCTGGTACAGATTAGCATGCTCACTGGGCTGGAAACCAAAATGAATACATCAGTTGTCAATAATAGTTACGACAACTTGTATTTATAGAATCTTTTGTGTTTTACTTCATTTATAGAAGTTTCAGAAAAACATTGTAAAATGAAAATCAGTGTAAAAATCAGTGTGAAAATCAGTTCTCTACTTTATTTTCTTGCTGATTTTATTGTAGGATTTTTATTTCTAAAAAAGTACAAGAGGAACCATATTTTCATGAGTAAAACAACAAAACTTTGTACAAAATATTGTAAATAGTTTTTTCCCCCTTTCCCTAATTTTATGTTGTGCATGTCGCTGAAAGCTTATTTTTTCTATTGTTATGTAAGTTATTGAACATTTAGTTATTGTTATAAGTTAGGTGGTTTTGAACTGGTCGAGTTGTTGTCAATGACGTTCTACGAAACATCCACATACAGTGTACGTAGGCCCGCTTTTTTATTTTAATTTTTCAAGAGCTATGAGTTGTGAACAGTTTATTTTCAATTGAAAATTGAAGCTAGCAGTCCACAATATTTCTGTTTCTGGAAATGCCCAAAGCGATAGCATGACATCACAACAGGATTTGAAGCAGCTGGAAAATGAATCGAAGCGGGCTCCTGTGAGCCAACCCTTGAATAAGAAATGCTCTACACATCGCTGGCTCATATTTGAGCGACCTTCCTTACAAAAGGGTGTCTAAATGTAGTTGTATAGAAATTTTGATATATAATAATAATGTGTTATAGATTTGGTTTAGGAGACACTCAAGTTCGTGGAAGCTTTATTGCATCAATTAACACTTGCGATAAGATTGCCAATTTTTTATCGCATATAAACGCAATGTACAGTATGTTTAAATAATATATCAGATATATAAACATGGCTCGATATCTTTTAAAATACCGTAATCCGCGATATGATATGCGATATGATTACGTTATGTTTGTGTGTATGATTGTTAGTGTATATGTTATTATGTCCATATTGTGCCTCCGCTGCAAACGTTTAATTTACTTTATTTAATCCGGCACCCACCCTGGATCCAGAGGTCCGTTCTCTGAATATGATAAGTGAAATTAACCGCATAAACGGTTAGAAGAAGCTCGCGAGACGGACCTCGAGGTTTTTATTTTTCTCGGCGCGTTGCGCCTCGTCGCGGCTTCGCCGCTCAAACTCGCCGTTTTCACTAAAAAATAAAATCCACTGGCACCCAGGATATCCGGCACCCTGACATTTTTAACTTTTTTTGTTATTTCAGGGTGCTGGTACCCTTTAATTATTATATTTATATTTAATTAATCCTTGCAATTTATTTATTTAAACATCTCCGGGTACAATAAAGCTTTGTTGTTGTTGTTCTGTTCAGTAGAAAAACGCAAGGATATATTTTCTTTTGATGAACAGATCCACCGACGACATATGAAAGTTGACCTTTAGCGCATAACCGTTTCCAGTTCTTTCCTATTTCAAACAAGGCGTATTTGTACTGTAACTCCAAGACCTGAAAGACATAAATTTGATTTATTCATCAAAGGACTCCAAAAGCGAAATATCTTTAACCTTATTGTTGTTCATATTCGTTTACAATAAATTAGTTCTTGTTATCCCTGAATTCATGTTATTCTTGTTACGCAACGCATTCGTAACAAAACTAATTTAAAACATTACTTGACAAAAAGTTTACAGCCGATGGAAGGAGCGAGTGCTCATTTGCATATTTGCCACCGTCTGCAATAACCTGTTCAATAACCTGTTCATTACGCTTCGTGTATTCACAGGTTAAAAACCAGCCAGGTAATAAACAGTAAGCTGTCGTATTAGCAGCAAGGGAAGGGAAATCCCCCTCCGGCCCTCAACCCTTATTGACAGCCCTGTCAAAACTTGGGGCTATCAAATCTTCCCCAGTTGAAGTTCTCGAGGTTTAGATTTGCATTTTTCTAGACATCTATAATTTCATCACGTGCTTTTGGCCAGTACTGAGCAGTAGAGGAAAGTATTGGAGACTCCCTAGGTAGAAAAATGGTTGTGAAATCAGTGCAAAGATGTATAAACATGCTTGAAGATAGCTCTTGTTTGTTTAAGCTTGGTTCCCACTAGCGACGTAAGCGGAATCGGAATCGTAAGAACCTTACGATCTAGTGGAAATCAAAACGACGGAAGCGGATAGTGAGCGACGGAAGCAGAAGCGGAATCGGAAGAAAAAGGAAACCTTCTGATCCTTCCGATTCCGATTCCGTCGAGCTTCCGATTCCGATTACGACTCCGTTTTTTAACTTACACTAGAACGTAAGGCTCCTTACGCTTCCGACTCCGCTTCCGATTACGTCGCTAGTGGGAACCATCCCTTAGTATTACAATTTTACTTTTCTTTTTGTTCGGTTGAACAGGTTTAGTTCACCATCTTTCTGCTAAATATATTTATATGTCATGAAGGGTTTTGTAGGTTCTAATTAACAAGCTCCAGGCGAGAACATCTTTGTTTATAAAGCTGCAAAATTATTTATTACAAGAATATTATTGAGGTTTTCAAAGGCAAATTGGACTTGCTGCAATATTTTGATGTTTTGCTTCAATTTTCTGTTCTTTTTTCCCGTTCACTGAGTGTTTGCCTGTAGGAAGTTCCGTTATATATGACTGATTTTATTTTAATCTCATCGTAAAGTGGACCGGTAGTCCTGTTTTGTTTTAGAATGTATTCTGATTTGAAGTTATTTCGAATTTATTGGTGACATGATGTTCGATAAGACAGAGCATGCGCATCATGGAGGGTCGGTTTTCTGAAGTTAAGCAATTTTCGTCCCCAGAGCCTTCGTTTCGTTCGTTGACGCAATTAAAAAAAAACCGTGGAGCTCTGGGGACGAGAATGAAGTTAAGCGAATCCTTTCCACCCATAGGCAGCCCAATCACGTTGTGTGTCACGCGTGACGTATTTTTTTTTAGGAAGAATAAAGGTTTATATGGGAACTTCAACAGTCGTTTCAAAAGAGACTAATTTTGAGTTAAAACGAAATTAAATTGTTTCGCTTCACTAACCTTCACGTTCGCTTCTTGTTCCTTGCGTGGTGTGGTATTTGATGTTAGTTTTGTCCTCTGACTGCTATTATCGGTTTTATTCAAAATTGAACATCAACGTATCAACGAAGTGGCAAGGAAGGAAGCAATTCAGGATGAATAAATTAACCATCTTCAATAAAATCAAAATAAATCCCGAAATATCAAATTCCTTAACTTTCGTGACACACTACGCGATGTCTATGCGGAAACCAGAACGGCAACGGCGTTGTCAAAACCAAGAAAAGACTGAGGAGAGAACGCGGTCTTGGCGCGAAGTTACAAATATTTGAACAAACCAGCCACACAACTGGAAAATTGCGGTTGTTGAATTTATTTATAACTATGTTATTTACTGGGTACTTACAATGACTAGGTATAAATTTTTGTGCAGCATTGCTGGCAGGATACAACATGAGATTCAAAAATCATCGCACACCCCACTAAATTCTACAATGAACACACACCCCTTCCCCCCCCCCCCCCACAAAAAAAATAAATAAATAAAATAATAATAATAATAATAATAATAATAATAATAATAATAATAATAATAATAAACAAATAATGATAATACATTAATTTTTTTAAGTGCAGTGCTGCAAACTTCATTCAATGAATATTTCAAATCTTAGTCATTCATCTTAATAATGTCCTTACTTAGTGTGCAACTGCTATTAACGATGACACTTTAATGAAGTTATCTATCCAACATACTCATATCATTCCAGTGTACGTTTGTTTCGCTCAAATTTATTAAAAATAATCCTAATTTCTACGTTATTCTTTCTAAATTTCGCGATTTTAGCGTTTTGGAAAAAAAAAACGCGAAAATTAATACCCGCGAAAAAACGAGAGCGTGAAATTTTATACCATATTATACTGTGTAAGAAAACAATACATAAATTATAAAGGTTGTGAGTCACAGACTTGTTGGTAATTGTCCTGAATTAAAGCTGTCACTTCTGTCCTTAACTGAATTCTTAAACTGATCATTCCTTTCTGGTCTTGATTTCTTCGTCAAGCACTCTTCCTCCGACTCACTGTTATCTTCAGCCGCCTGTAGATCAGCCAAAACCTTTTCGGTACAGTCATCAAATGTTTCATTTGTAGGATCCATTTGTACCTCTCCAGTATTTCCTTGTACTTTGATGTGCAATCCATTTCAACAATGATTCAAGGCCACTCTCAATCTCGTACCCAGATCTCCCACGCAGTACAGTAGAAGCACGAGTGAGATCTGGGTACGAATTAGGCCACTCAGTATAAGAGAAGATCTTCGGTGCTTTGACCCAAGAACCTCAACATTGCAACGCCCTCTCGTAGAAGTAGAAAGCGCGTAACCGTTGATATTTCTCCGTCAGTAAGTGTTCTATGAGCTATTTTCTGAACATTCTTTTAGGGCTTGGGAGAAATTAAATACATTTTTGTTCACTTTTTCTGGAAATCGCGAAAATATACAGCTTCCGAAATTAAGTACACGCGAAAATTAGTAAGAATACCCGTTTAAACCTTAAAGCTCACTTAAGAATCCTTTTTAGTTTGCTGACGAGAACGCTTCTGGATACTAATCGTGAAATATTTATGTAAGATTTATGTCTGCATGACAAATCAACTTGAAATACCGCGGCGAAGACATCTTTCGGATTTATTTGACCAGTCTCTTTATACTTCTACAAATTTAAGTGATCCAATCGAAGGGATATGGTTAATTTTGATGAGACAAGGCTCGACAACAGATCGCTTCCTTTATATTTATAGTTTATTTCTTTACTTTGAGATAGATTGCGAACAGCGACTGATAATCGATCCTTATACCTGTAGACTAAGTTCTAAGTTTACAAGTATTGGGGAATTACCACCTATGTCTCAAAGAGCGTACAGAAGCACCATTCAAATTGACCTAAAGAAAGCAAGAAATATCGTATCCTATTTCTGTAGTCTTCTTAAACAACATTAAGTATATCTATATCATGAATAAAACCAAAGAAAAATGAGGAATATATACTCACTTTTTCACAGCACGGTGCAATCTTTGCTATCTGACGTCGGGTCTAGAGTCGGGTCTTGATATATTTCCTGCCAAACATGCGCAATGCGTCATTTGGGTTTTCCCTCACTTTTTCGCGTTGCCTAGCAGGCGTTTTTTGTTTTTGTTTTGGTGGGCGAGTGCTGAAGCAGTAGTGTTTGGTCTCCATTTGCACAACGTCGGGGGCTAGGAGGAGTGAAAGGGGATGATGATGATGAAAGGTTTTCCTTCCTCTCCCCCCCCCCCCCCCTCCGCCTCCTTCGCCTTCCAGCCTGACTCCCACACCTTCGCCCCCCAAATACATACTCTGCCTCTCAATCTCTTAGCATCAAAATATCAAGTGGTTTTTGATACTTTGATATTATGTGTGATAATATCAAGACATCCCCTATCAATCTCTAAATATGAAAATAAATATATGTTATTTACCGGCCTAGGTCGGTCCGTACAGGAAAAAAAACTGTGCTCTTGGTCTTGAGTACGTTGATTAGGTCTTGAGTGCGTACTCGAGACCGAGGGCACATGCAGTTTTTTTCCCATACGCTGGACCGACTTAGGCCGGTAAATAACTTATTTATTTTTTCCTACTTTAATTCTGCGATTTGCCGAGAGAATCTTCAGCATGCATGTACAGGTTTCCAAGAAATGTTTCTTACGTGCTGCTTAAAGCTAAACTGCCACAACGCGCCGGCGCAAAACTTAAATTAACTCGGTAATCTTTACAAGTTTTCCATTCACAAACAAAAAAACTTACTTTGCAAAGTGAACTCATTTCTATAAGTAGGCCAGTGCCGCTCGTAACCACGACGGCCCTGGCAATCATACAAACATAGGCCAGCGCCATTCATATTGATAAGTACTTCACATATAATATACTGTTATTATGTACCGATATATATGCTACACTCTCTTACTTAGCCTACATAAGTTTCTAGGCATATATACTATACTTTCTTTCTTGGCTTGCATAAGTTACTTGGTTTTTTTCACTTCTTCAGTTGATTGGCTTGCTTGAGTTACTTGGTCTACTTGAGTTGTTTTGCGTACTTGATTTGCTTGGCTTACTTGAGTTGCTTGGCTTGCTTGAGTTACTTAATCTACTAGAGTTGTTTTGCGTACTTGAGTTGCTTGGCTTGCTTGAGTTACTTGGTCTACTTGAGTTGCTTGGCCTGCTTGAGTTCTTTGGCTTTCTTGATTTTCTTGGCCTACTTGAGCCGAGTTCGCCTACCTGAGTTACTTGGCTTACTTGAGGTGATTTGCGTACTCAGTTAGTTGCTTTGCGTACTTGAGTTGCTTGGCGTACTTGAGTTGCTTGGCGTACTTGAGTTACATGGCTTAGTTGAGGTGCTTGGCCTACTTGAGTTGCTTTGCGTACTTGAGTTACATGGCTTACTTGAGTTGCTTGGCCTACTTGAGTTGCTTGACTTACTTGAGTTACTTGGCTTACTTGAGTTGCTTGACTTACTTGAGTTACTTGGCTTACTTCAGGTGCTTGGCCTACTTGAGTTGTTTTGCGTACATGAGTTGCTTGGTTTGCTTGAGTTACTTGGTCTACTTGAGTTATAGATAGATGGAGTTGCTTACTTGATCTGCCTGGCCTACTTGAGTTGTTTTGCGTACATGAGTTGCTTGGTTTGCTTGAGTTACTTGGTTAACTTGAGTTATAGATAGAGTTGCTTACTTGATCTGCTTGGCCTACTTGAGGTGTTTGGCCTACTTGAGTTACTTGATCTACCTGAGTTACTTGGCTTACTTGAGTTACTTGGCCTACTTGAGATACTTTGCCTACTTGAGTTGCTTGGTCTATTTGAGTTGCTTGGCTTGCTTGAGTTGCTTGGCCTACTTGAGATACTTGGCCTACTTGAGATACTTGGGTTACTTGACCTACTTGAGTTACTTGGCCTACTTGAGATACTTGGCCAACTGGAGCAAAATATTTTCACCAGGGCAAAATATTTCATTTGTACTGGTGTGTAACTATATTCTACCGTTCGTATGTTGTTGACAATTCAAACAATATTTGTCTCAATATTATAGAGATAGAGAAGAATGGATAATCGTATTACAACAGATAGAAATTGCAGTTCAGCCACAGAACAGATCATAAAGCCTTTCAGTGAGAACTGTAAACACTTGAAATAAAATGTTAAGCCTCCCCGCCTCTTGCGTGACTTATTTTACTTTGAGCCCCCACCCCCCCCCCCCCATCCTTGCTTTGATTTTACTTTATGCTCCCCCCCCCCCCCCCTCTTTCTGGTTTTCCAACCCCCCTCCTGATAATTATTGCACAGTCCCTTACGCCAATTCTACGATAGGAATATCAGAATATTTTATTTTTCCTTTGTCTTGCGGTCAACGATATTTGTGTACAGCGGTGCAATCAAGCTAAAAGTGCTGATCATGCGTATTTACATGTTAAAAACAACATGGCGGGACGTCAGACTACCAGCAGGCGAAGTGACAGGAGACTATCACCCAATATGCGGATGTGAATAGAAAAGAGCTGGTATGAAAAACACTGGGATTTTTCCAGAATTCTGCTAGTGGGAATGGGATTTGGACGCTGGGAAATGGGATTTGAAAAAAAGTTGGGCTGGGAAATGGGATTGGTCATTGATAGGGTCCTGGATTTGTACCCCCTTCAGGACCCTCAGCGATGTAAGAACTAAACCGGTATACCGTAATTTCGTATTAACAACAGGAACGTTTCTACAAATTGAAATTGAAAACTCCAGTATAGTTTTCATCGATTAACATGAACGTGTTTCTTCCAATTAAATGACACTGAGATACCGGTACGGGGTACAGACTAAAACGCAGCGGTGCGTCATCAGGGACCGCGGAGCCCGCTTAAAAGTGGAAGGGCTAATAGGATGAAATGGCATTGAGAATTATTTTGCGAGCGCCCCCCCCACCCCCACCCCTCCTAGAAAATTTTGAAATCTTGATGCTCTAAAACTCCATTTCTAGCGTTCAGAACAGTGACTGAAACGACAATTTCTGTCAAAAATGTTCGGTAAATTGATAGTCATTTTTGGCTTGTTGTCCATGAAAACAAATGCACGTGTGCAGACAGAAACACTTGGTAATCGATTTTATTTTTATTTTTTCAAGCTTAGCTTATAATCAATTCATATAGAAGAATCGAGGATTGCCGTTGAAAGTCTTGAATGAAACTATCTACTAAATTTGGCTCAACTTGCTGTATCTATAACAGGTTAAATTATCAAAACGCCCGCCCTTTGTCCCGCTGGGAAAGGGGTTAGGGATAGGGGCATTGTTTAAGTGATACTATCAATTGTATCATTCGCCAATCACAGACATCGTTTGAACAGCTACGGGATCGCTCCAAAACTGAAGGACTACTAACCTGGTACACTTTGAAAAAAGCTTGTTATCTTTCTTGACATTAGGGTTGGTTTTAAAAGCCAGAAAATCGAAACCAAACTTAAGTTTTAAGATAGTGTTGCATTGACATGTACACGTTGAGTGCACATGGGCAAAGAGCCTCCTAAAGCTCATTCCCAATCCCCTCATTCATGTCATTCGTGTTCGCAATACGGAAGGAACGCCGGTAAGAATAAAAGGCGAAGTTTGTTCAGTCTTCGAGGAGCAACGCAGTAGGTGTTTGTTACTTAAATTACTATTTTCCAGTGGTAGCTCTTGCTACATTTTAAGGAAAAAACTATCAGCCTCGTGAGCCCTTAAAACCTCTTTTGTCAACCCTTGCAAAAAAGGTGGTAGGGCTCCTCCCCCCTCCCCCCCCCCTCCCCCCCCCCCCCCCCCGGTGCCTGGTCATGCAGTACAATCGAAGCAGTTTAGCTTTCCCCCTCTGAATCAGTGAAGAACTCGATCTCCTCTGTATCGGCTGATTCACCCATGCGGTACTCCGGTAAACCATCGATATTTATTACACTGTCCCTGCTATACCGGAAATGGCAGGGGCGGATCCAGGGGGGTGAAATGGGTGAATTTTCACCCCCCTTTTCTGAGACCCTTTCTTTCTTTTTTCTAACAATCATGTTGCTGATGCACTGACCTCAAACACCTCAACCAGGCTTTGGTTCTATTGCATTTAAAATTTCACCTCCCCATTTCAAATCCTGGATCCGCCCCTGAAATGGGTAGTGAAATTCCACATTTCACAAATGAACGGATAACTCTGTCTTTCAGCCGGCGCGAGGTCTCTTGCCATGCAGTACCCACCCATTTCGTGAAAAGCACACGCCGATCACCTGGTCCACCAGCAGTCACTTTTCCCGTCATAAAGCGCTCTGGATTTGCGGACAAGTGTTCCGTGGCTAGTCTGTCAACATTTTTCTTAAATTCCGCATTAAATGTAACATCGAGTGTTTATGTTGTTCTTTTTTACTTCGGAAAAAAAAGCTGGCGCCAGCTTTATTTGTAAACGAGTGAAGTAGCGACCCCCAAAGGCGGCAGATATATGGGTACATAATAATATATCATATGTGAAGTACTTACCGCGATTGTATATCGAACGCTGTCATGTCACATTGCGTTATGCCCATTCGTTCCTTTCCATCCGAGCACGAGCAGTAATAATAATTCATTGGAAAAGGATCAATGTACCCAACACGCTGGATAAACAGGTGATTTTATCGTTACTATCACTAGCATAATATTAGAATACTGGAAGTAATCATAGATTAAAATTGTGCGTTCGACATGTTTGTAACGGAGCGATCACAGCTGCCCAATTTTCGCCTGAAGCTGATACCTTGACACTCTTAAACCAAATTTGTTAAAACAAATCGACAGGTAAGAACTTTTTTGTTGTTAAATTAAATTTCTTATTTCAAGAATTTACTTCTTATTTTTAGAAAACTTTCTTCCTTAAAATCAATTTCTTAAGAATTAAAGTAAGAATTAAATTCTTAAAATAAGAAATTTAATTTAACAACAAAAAAGTTCTTACCTGTCGATTTGTTTTAACAAATTTAGTTCTTAAAATAACAATTTGAGTTTAAGAGTGTGACCTTGATACATGTAGATCCTTCCAGGAGCGATTGCAGAATACCCAGCCAATTTGTACTGCTCCTGCAGTCCAGCAGTCACCAAACTATGACTAGTTAAATGAGGGTTAAGTCTAGTTAAAGGAGTGCTCCCACAGTCCTGTAGTCAATGAATAGTTAAGTGTTTAATAGTAAAACGAGTGCTCCCGCAGTCCTGCAGTCCCTTAGTCGATGAATATTTAAGTGTTAGTCAGACGAGTGCTCCCGTACCTTTCGCGCAACATGCTTGTAGAATGAGGAATATACATGTAGGGAGTTGTTATCATTTTGATGACTAGGGGACTGCAGAAGCAGCATTAGAGGTCATTAGAACACGACTGTGGGACTGCGGGAGCAGTTCTCTTAAGTTGGATATTTAGTAGGCCGGGTATTCTGCGATTTAGCCTCCTTCCACAGTTTTCAGCGCCATTTTGGTTCAGGGGCAAACAAAATGTGGTTGCTAGGCAATGCACCAAACAATTACTCACGAAATCTTACGCGGTTCAGAAGATGGTTTTAATTATTCCCCTTTTTCATGGTTGATTGGTTCTTGTCAGTGCTTAAATTTCATGTAAACACATATGAGACGTAAGGTGAGTGTTTGATTTTATGATTAAAATATGTTTCATTGTTTACGTTTTCCATGTGTATGTTCTTACGCTACTCGAACGTAAGGCATGCTGTCCTGGCTGCAGTTCTTTCAGACTTTTCCCCCCCGTGTGTTGTTTGTTCAATTTGCTTTGATTCTGCATGAAACACCTGTAACAAAAAATTCTATGCCATTTTAGTGTGTCTTAATTCATGAAGACACTACTGTGTTCCATTCTTTACGTAGACGAAAGCTCTAATTAGAAACTCTCAAATTGTGTACGCTAAATTAATCAGTTAGCTTGGCAAGTATTTAGCTGATGAGGCTGTAAGCTGAGTTGGCTAAAATCAGGCGACATTGCGTGCGCAAGTGTCCATTTGTGACCATGAATCACAACTCATTTTATTAATCGCTATGGCTTGGCAACAAGCCAGACTGATGAATTGTTATTCGACATAGCATTCTGATTGCAAATACACATCAAGACGAGTGCAAATATTTAACAACTATTCACCACAGTAGAGGTGGCTAGTGGTGGATATTTACTGAGCCACGAAGTGACAAGGTAGATATTCACCACTGGCCACCGACCCTGAGGTCAATAGTTGTTTTACTGACATCATGTTTTTGTGTTCTGTAAATAAAGTGAAATCAACAATTTCAATGTGAAAAATTTGTCCCACCTTCTAACATAGCTTCACTGCTTCTTTAAGAGCCTCGCAGCTCAATTGAGTTGAAACATTCCGACACATGTTTTGTCTGACAGCAACTGAGGTCGAGTTTTACTTCCTTGTTGGGCATGAAAACAGTCTGCTACTATTTCCCTATTTTAATGGCCAAATGCATTCAGGAAGGATTCAAAGAAGATGACATGAAGCCAGTAAAGTGGCAAAGTGAAGCAAAGTGGCGAGGTAAATATCCACCACTGGCCACCGACACTGAGGTGAATGGTTGTTTTAGTATATACTAAAGCAGTGAGATGAGACTCATTTATTCCTGTCAATTTTCGAACGCAAATTGCTCAGAGGTGAATAGCACTGTCTAATAATGCTATCCTGGGTTTCAGTAGCCAATCAAACCGTGCCAACAATGCTATCCATGTATACTATAAGACATGTTATTACTCTCTTCTGACCGCACACTAGGAAAAACACATTTAAAAACTTAGATTTAGGAGACGACTGTCGTATAATAAACAATTTATTGCTTGTGGCGCAGCGGACGAGTTATGAATAAATCACAATGTTTTTTAAAGTTTCCCATATCCTGCAGGAGGATGCACAATAGTCTGATTGGTTGACACGCGACCTCATGATCTTGCTCTTGATTTCAAGATGGTGGCAAAATCTCTCCAAAGCAGAAGGAAGAATTACAGTGTACAAGTTTTCAAGATAATGCAAGGCGTTCATGGATGGGTAGGACCATCTGATATTGTGTTCACCGCTTATGGCTGTGGGGTTTTTTGTCCCAAAGGCTCGAAAAAATAAATGACTCGTAAAAATACTCAGCCATATTACACAACTGCATGCTGAATAACCTCTATATATTTGGCATAAAGGACAAGCAGCAGCACAGACGTACACTGTCGTGAGATCCTTGCAGTGATAAAGCAAACAAAGGAACACCGTGATGCAGCTGTCTATGTTTTAATGGCTGAAAACAGCAACAACAGCGAGCAAAAATGGGCGGCATATGTCACAAGGAAGATTGTTGGATCAAAACAGAAACGAAATTGCAGCCAACCATCATTTCACTTGCCGAAGGACAGAGACTGGTTAACTGTTTAGTTTTCGGTACCTTTCAAAAACAAAGTTTCTTTCATGCCCTACATATAGTAGGGGGGTGGAGGCAAAATCAGTGTCTATAACCCGCCCAAAAGTGTCAAATCAGTCACACTACGTGAGAAGAGAAGGCGTTGAAATTAGGATGCATCTCCTTTATTGAACGCAATTACATTGCACTAATTCTAAATGAGCTATTTCATTAATTTGTAGTGAGACTCCAAATTGTATGTGCTTTGTACATGTACGTTCCCAAACCAGCCTCTCCATGAATCGCCAAATCCTAAGTCTAAAACTTTAATCAAAGTCCGTATGTGTTTCACAAGAATTCACAACCTTAGTCAAGATTGCAAACACCTGCGTTATTCCAGTTAATCCAGTAAGCTATGCGCTTAAAAGCCTTGTTTCTTCTTCTTGTGCAATTAGCAGAAGTATAGACCCAATGGATTTGTCCTGTACAAAACATGTACCTCCTTTCCATCAGTCATCAGTCATCAGTCAATTCCAGCAGTGCCCATACCTCCCATTTTTATCTTAACAAAAAAATGTATGCCTAGCCCCTCACCGTCAACTGATTGTTAAAATTATACCCCCTCCCTCCATTTTGAACCCCTCCCCATCACTTAGCTATTAATTTCAGACATAAATGAGTAAATTATCAATCAATGATTGATGAATGATTGGTTAATTAGTCATCAACTACTGCAACAACAAAAATCTTTATTAGTTAGTTATTATAGAATTTATAATACTGGCCTGCAGGTAGCAAAAGCTAATCTTGGCAGGCCTGTGAAATTAATTACATGATTAGAAATCGTTACACACACTAATTTGTTAAAATAAAAAGAAAGGATCAAACAATAGAAAAAATAAAGAAGAAACAAAAAGGAAAAACAAGTGATCAAAATAAAAGAAAGACAATTGTGAAAATATTAATTAATTACTTTTTGATTTAACTTTAGATATAATCTCGTCAATATTAATGTAGGAATCTGCTTCTTTAAGTACTACTGCCAATGATCAATAAGTAATCAATGACATAGTGCATTGCTGTGTATGTGTAATGTCTTACACATACTGTACATGCATCCATTGCATTTATCTGTGCACAATGTTGTGGGAATAGTCCTACAAACACAGCAGCCTGTTGCTACAGCTGAAGTTTGTCATTCCTACCATCCTTATTTTTATTATGTAATTATTGTAAAGATCCTCATCAAGAAATTTGTGAGGATTACCTTTGAAAGGAACCAATTTACTCCAGCAATATAGCTACATCAATTGTATTTTTTTTATATCATAACAGTGTAAGCAACAGATTGATTATTATAAAAGACCAACCTAGTTTTTTAAAACATTTTGAGAAGACTGAAACCTATAATTTATCTTCTAAGCTGTTTTGCCCAAGGGTCCTAAACTTTCAGGTCAAAGTCACTTTGTTTAATAATTTTTTGTTTGTCTTTTTAGGTCTACGTCTGGTGCTTGCCGACAGCTCAGAACCTTATGCAGTCATCTAGTAAGCCTGATTTAACATTTATTTTTATGTAATCTTTTAGTTATAAACTAGCCTAACTTTGTTTCTGAGTATTTTCTGCATTGATTTTTTGACAAAATTATTTTGGATTGTTGTGTATAGGACAAGTGGATCATGAAACCTTTCTGAGGCCCTGCCAGGGGGGAGGGGTCCCGTGTCACTTGTCTGAATTTTAAAATGTCTCGTGTCGGTGTTTTATCAATGTTTCATGTTGCTGTCGGAAATTGAATGAACATTTGTCTCTTGTCGCAATTTCATTTTACGTGCTGTCGCTACTTTTTGGGTCATGTCGCCGATCGGAATTTACCCTGGCAGAGCCTCCTTTCTGTTACTGGTACTCTGAAATTGAATCTGACTATAAAACTATTTTCCACATCAACCTATAATATGTGCATGTATTGAGTGAGAATTTGATTAAGACTTCATTTACATGGAAAGAGGATGATCCTAGTGCTAGGATGATCCTAGTGCTAGGATGATCCTAGTGCTAGGATGATCCTAGTGCTAGGATGATCCTAGTGCTAGGATGATCCTAGTGCTAGGATGACCCTAGAAAGTTCATTTGGTTTACATGCATAAATGCAGCTTCCAGGATCAACTTTTAAATTTGGTTTACATGAAAAATTCAGCATGATGGCCCAGTACCTTTGAGTTCGGCGCGGTTGCAAAGCAAGGTGGTGGGCAACAATAACAAAAGCAAAGATAACCCTGGGACTCCCGAGGCCATTTACATGGAGCTAGGATGAGCCTAGCACTAGGATCATCCTACCTCTAATATAGGATGATCCTAGAGCTAGGGCCAAATGCAACCCTTCACATGTAAACTGAAAGCAGAAAACATGTCGCGCTCGGATGATCCTAACAAAACTTGCCTCACATACAGTCCTAAAAACCATAATAACAAGAATCTCCATCTAAAGATGTCCACACTTAGTAAACAATAATTTGCTCTTAATTAATGTTTGCTTTGCTGTGCTGCTACTGATGTTTTAATTTCTATTTGTTTTCAGAGAATGTCATCTACCAGTGCAGAAATGGTAATTTTTAAAACTGAATCAAAAGGGAAAAATGGTGCCTTGTAGAAAGATATTGAAAATTGAAGGCAGCTTTCTGGTCAATAATAATTAAATAATAGTATAAATAATAATTTTAATCATAACGGCTTACATGTATTGAAGCAAACCTGTGGTATACCACAGTTAAATGTCATCAACTTTCTCTGTTCCTCCACATGATACATAATTATAACCTGGTCTGTTGCATATTAATGTTCCAGGATGCTGAGGTATTACTTGAAATAAAAAATAAAGTTGGTGTTATTACATTGAATCGTCCAAAGGCACTGAATGCTTTGAATTTGAACATGATCAGACAAATCTACCCAGTATTACAGGTGAGAAAGGGTGTGTAACTCATTGAAACTATAGTTAACTCTGTCTAAGAAGGATGCCACTGGGACCGGCCCCACCTGTTTGTCTTAGAGAGGTGTCCGGCTTATAGAGAGTTGAGGTAATCTGACACCCGTTATTCTGAGATAATAAAGGTGAACCTATGCACAACAAGAGGCTCCAAGGAGCCTATACTCATGCACATGCGTAAGAAAGTTTTATGGTATATTTTTTTAAAGTATTTGAACTGCTAATTTATTGGTCTCTGGTAGAAAGCACTGCAATGTACCCATTTTCTTGAAACATTCTAATCGCAGGGACCAATGTGACTTATTTTATGAATTATTCAAACTGGTTGAAATTAAAGGGACTAGTCATCTGAAATATTATTAGGCTTGTCCCCATGTGTGTACTTGGTTGTAATCAAAAATGTTCTTAAAAGATGACAATGTTGGTAAACTTCTTATGTCTTTGGGCCTACAATATTCCATATCTTAGGCCCAGTATATTATCTTATGGGGTGCCATATGTAGTATTGAATCTAGGAATTCTTTGTTACGTAAGGTGTATTTTGTCTCAAACCTCTGAAATTGGTCAGCATTATACTTAGAACAGATGTTATTCTTAACCTTGTACATAAGAGTAGCTATATAGGTCCTGTAATCTTCTGTTTTGTAGAGGCTTTTGTGATCATATGTTTTATAACATCACTGTAAATAAATTATATAAGTTGTAAGTCAGATTTTTTTATTTTAGATCTTGTCAAATGTAATGCACATTAATTGATCATATATGATTCACATACTTATTTGCACATAACAAATATTAATTAAATGATTATCCAATCAATCAATCATTAATTTTATTTATCCATGTAACAACCAATGAGTTAAAAACTTGTTCAAAATATGTCTGTGATAAAATAAAAAATAAAAATAAAAGCCAAGATATAATTTTATCAATAAAAAGTAACTACTAAAATACAAATACTGACTATTGTAAGAACCAAGATATTTTATAAAATTTAAAATGCTTCATACGTAACATTAATATATCATGTGAAAATAAGAGATAGTAATATTTTCTGGAAAATGTGAACAGTAAAAGTTGTAGTATTAAATATTTTATGTTAAAAAATAGCCACTTTGTCCATAAACTTGGTTTGTGCATAGAGGATAGCAAACATGGAAAAGTCCACAATGGACAATTGAAAGCTATTTGCAGTGAGAATTCTCTCAGGGCATCTTTGTAATTTACTTATTTGTTATTAACTTTCAGTATGTTGTAAATATACATTTTCACAATAGCTTGCTTACTTTAAAATATATTTGAATTGAATAGAATAGAAAATAAAAAATATATATTAAAAGAATATTCTGTTTTATCAACCTCACTGGGTTTCCAACAAAACACAAGAAAGAAAAAACCAATAATTGGTAGTTGCTGCAATGAAATGATTTCATTGGTAACAAAAATGGCATATTAAATACTATTATTGTCGAATATTGAAAAGAATGAAATTGATTGTCCAGTCATTTTTTTTTATACAGAAATGGGATATTGATCCAGATGTAAAATTAGTGCTAATTAAAGGAAATGGTGGTCGAGCTTTCTGCGCAGGTGGTGATGTGAGAGGTAAGCTTAATTATATTTCATTGATGCGCACATAAGCAAAAGTCTTAACGAGAACTAAGATGCCTAACGTTCTCAGAGGGTTAACAATTCCAAGGAAATGTCTATGGTTGTTGAATTTTAGAAATCAAACTTCAAAAATTTTCTTGTTAGTCTTGAAGTTAAAAAATACTGTTATGATTTTCAGCAATTGCAGAAGCTGGACAAAAGGGAGATGACCTGACTAAGGTGTTCTTTAGAGAGGAGTACATGTTAAACCATGCCATTGGTGAGTTTTATGTTTATTTATTTAAAAATATAATATTATTTGTTTTAACTATTGTGAATGAAATTCTGATTGTGTATTGTAAGAAAACAGGAAAGCAATTACAATAGGTGTTAAGAACCAGGCTCGATGTACATAACAGTTAGTAAAAGTTCCCTTATGGCTTGATGGTCAAATAAGCATAACATTGATTGCTCTTATAATTAAGTAATGATTAATTATCATGATAATCTTAAAAGAAGATGACAACTTTATCATTTAAGATTATTTGAATTTGTCTCATGAATATGCAAAACACTGATAGAATGAGTTCAAGCAGTGCAGGGGCAATATATATTTCACTTGATCGCCGCTCGATTGGCTGTTAACATTCAAAAGTGCAGTGATCTCAACTATAACAAGTAATATTGGCTGTCGTCGCACTAGAGTAGTTAACCCAGTTATTTGCAATTAATTAATTAAAACTATCTGGTTTAACAAAATAACTGATGTGGCTGCATATTTTTGGTGTTCACCGAATTTTAACCGTGTTAATGGTTCCCGTGGAAATTGATTAAAGAACAATAGATTTTTTTAACCGGGTAGGGTTTATTCAAACCACCTTGAAAGGTAGTTTAGTACAGGTTAACTTTCCCGATCTGTTAATCATCTTTGCTTACGCTCTAATTTTTGACTTCCTATTGAATTTGTAGACCTTCGTAGGGATGACTTTCAATTTCAAATAGAAACAGGAAAACCGTTGTTTGAGTTTTAATGTTCTCCACAAAACCTGTAATTTGATCATTTGAGGATGTTGTTTTGCAGGGAATAACAATATGTAAAATGCACTTGCAGAGGCATTGTTTTCGCTCATTAATCATATTGTTTTGTGCAGCTCTCACTAGCAATTAATGATAACATGATCTCTCATGTTCAAAGTTCAACCTTCTGAAGTGCGGCCGCTTAGAAAAATAACTTGGTTATTTCATTACAAACACCTTTTCATCAAGTTCTTTTAACCGGGTTACTAAAAAAATAACCCAGTTAACTCACCAAGTGCGGCCGCAGCCATTATCAGTTGTTGTGTATTAAGTGTAGCAAACGTGACATAGCGTGACATTCTAGCTAACTTGCGCAACAAGGTGTTAAGTTTCCATCGCTATAATCGCTATATTTATCTTGCACATATACACAAGCAAGCGTAGGTTAAGTTACTATTTTGCCGATGATTCATAATGACTAAGTATGATTCAGGATTATTCAGCATTACTTTTTGTAATGTAATAATAATAATAATAACTTTATTCAGGTGTCAAATGTACAAATAGCAGTAATAAAACCACTAAGTAAGGACACAACAAAATGTTTCTATGTTTAGTAGCTTTTAGTGATTCACATCAATACATGTACATATAAATACCGTAGTTAAACTCAATAAAGTTAGTATAAGTGTGATAATTGTAGTTGCAGTTGTAATTGTCGGCTCTTGCTTCTAACAAGCTTACTAGCCCGACCTGTGAGACTCTCTGTACGAAGATCGGCCAAACACTACATAAGTATCTAACCCTGATGTATCTAACACTGATGTATTATCAGTAAAATGATACTGTTGCTTATTATTTTGTAACTCTTTTGTTGTTATTGCCAGGCACATTACAAACTCCTTATGTGGCACTGATCAATGGAGTGACTATGGGAGGGGTGAGTGAAAAGATACCTACTATATATTGATCAATGTTTGGGGCTGTTTTGAAATAGTTTGAGCCCTGGTTACTGTGATAGAAAAACAAAATACTGACAGCAGCTGAAACCAATTTTCCCTCTGGCTACTTTCTTTACTTCCCCACCTGTTTAAAAAATTAATGACAGCCCCAGGTAGTTGTTTATTAATTAACATTTCTTCCATTAAATAAGGGCCGATGCGCACTAGAGAAAAAACTGTTTTATATTTAGACAAATTTTCTGTCATCACCAACGCTTAACAAATGCGGATGGTTTATCGCACCTTGACAAATTTTGTCCGAGATGAGAAGATCTTCAAAGGCACCGCCAGCAAAATTTGCCTGGGTAAAAACTGGACAAAATCGACTAATAAACAAAAATGTGTTTTTCTTGCCAATCACTTGTCATAAAGCTATTAGCCCTTCCGCTAGTCTGTTAATTAAAGCAAGGTCTTGTGTCTGTTGTTGCAAAACCGAATTTTAGAAATTTGATTTCACGACCAAAGATGAATCATGAATCATGGGGTTCCGAATGAGCAGGCGGAAGCCTTCAGATAATGGAATGTGCCTTCCTATCAAGACGATGCGGGGTCGGATTATGGAATCACTCTTTTCCAAAGAACCACTCATGAAGCACGCTTTGAACCTACAGACTGAAGAACCGCGCTTGAGGCACGCTTTGAACCTGTGGACATAGAGGTAGAGCCGGCACAACAAAGCAGAGGAAAAGGGAAAAGGAAAGCACCGTACGACAAGTGGACAATTAACGAGGAGCAGAGTTTTCTTGTCGATTTGTAGAATATTAAAATTACAGCGAAATATATAATATGGACGCTGTTTACAGTTGTTGACAGATTTGACAGACTGTAGACTAAAAGTAGTTTCAAGTGCGGATGAAAGCTTTTGCAACAAAAATTGTCGTGACAAATTTTTTTTGCATGGATTTTTCGAAGACAAATCCTAATTTGTCTGCTAGTGTGGATAGGGCCTAATAAGTTGACTGGCAAATTTTACATTCCATTTGGTAACTTGAGAAGGAGGTGCAATTCTTAAGTTGCAGGTGGGCAGTTGTGCTTAATAGCATCTCCAGCAGGCAGTTACTTATTAGAATCAAGCATGGCCAATAATCATTTTGAAAATTTTTTTCTGGCCTTCACAGGATTCAACCCCATCATCTTTGAAATTGCTATGCAAATACCCCACCAATGAGCTTCAAGCCCAGATGGGAGCTTGGTGAATTGCGAGTTCTATTCTACCCTTAAAGTGACGACTACGTGTATAATCATGTGAATTTGAAAATAAATTCACATAATTGATTATATAGCTGTGGTAGAAAGAATTGAAGAGATCATCGCAGTTATAAATATTTTTATTGGAGCCTGTAATATTGTATCCACTGATATCATATTTATTATTACTACAGGGTGTTGGTTTATCTGTCCATGGCAGATTCCGAGTTGCAACAGAACGTACATTATTTGCTATGCCAGAAACAGCTATAGGTATGACAAATAATACTAGATGAAATGCCACTTAGTATACATGAAATACCATAGGTGGATGTTATAAAATTATCAAGAACTATCAAGATGACTATAAAAATTTAATGAAGGGTGTTCTATAGCCTAAAGTAGCTGAAAAATTTATAAAAAAGTGAATGATTGATGGCACAAAAAGTAAATGTTTCAAGGAACAATAATTTTATTTTGTTCAGTCAAAAGTTTTCAACCAGTTCTTTACTGTATACTTGATAGTAAGCCGGTCAACCCCCACAACTCCCCCCCCCCCAAAAAAAAAAAGAAAGAATAATTATTTCTTTGTAATGATAATTATAATGATAATGATATTAATAAATAATGTTAATTTGTTGTGATGTCAGGTCTGTTTCCTGATGTTGGTGGTGGATATGCTTTACCCAGAATGAAGGGCAAATTAGGTGTTTACCTGGCCCTCACAGGTGAGATATGGCACTATTAATTTCCAAACTCAAATGACATATCACAAACTTAACAAACATGATGTTGCACTGACTCGACTGGTTAACCTGTCAACTCCTAATTAAAAGAGTACCAACAGTCAAAATTCAAGAAAACTCCCACATTTCATTTATAAAATGTTGAAAAACAAAAATTGGTAGATATGTACCATGCAAAAATACTACCAGAGAGGTTTGATTTGAATGGTCACATCATATAGGATTTCATTGACAGACTCAAAAGTTAGAATATGATAGACTTATATAGCACACATATCACATGAATGTCACTGCATGTCTCCATAACTGACTCTGGGAGTGAAAAGGCACCACTCACCATCTCGCCATTTCAAAGGTGTTTGTAACAGTGGAAGGTGACTGTTAATGCTTTGAACAAAATAATTATTTCTTCATTTTTTTACCTTAATGGCCCTGACCCCTTTTTGCTCTCCTCTTTTCCAAAACACACACATAATTAACACATTTTATTAAAAAATACCAGTATATACCGTAAAAATTAATGTGCGTGTCTTACACAACTTTGATTTGTTTCAAATCAACTTTTGCTGAATTATTCCTGAATTTATAAATTATAAAAATTAATATGTTATAAAGTTATTAAACTGATTTTATAAGCATATATTTTAGGTCACAGGTTAAAAGGTTATGATGTTAAGCATGCTGGAGTAGCTACACATTTTGTCACAACTGAAAAGGTATTAATGTCACTTTCCCTTTGTCAGTACTGGCTGCTGACCAGACTGCATGTCCCCTTGCTTTGTATTATATCAATATATTTTATCAGAACTTGTCGGCCAGATTGGTTAATCCATAAATAGCATGGACCATTTTGATGGACTTGTAGGAACAAATCTTCAAAAAGGTGCATTTTGTTGGCCAATTGACCAGCCTGGCTGCAGACCAGTTCTGACAAATGGTTACCACCCTAGCTAAGTTTCAAATTCATATTGTTTTAAAAGATCATGCAGTGAGCTCTTGGAAGTGTTTGTCATTATATGTTTCACTTATAGTACTAAATCAAACAATAATATTATGGTACAGCACATTTAAAGTCTGTTTTTTTTTCTTTTTCATGTCAATTTTGAAGCTAACGGAGCTAGAGTCATCACTACTTAGTCTTGCTGATCCACAGTTGAATAGTATACAAGAAGTGTTACATAATTATGACAAAAGGGTGAGAAATTTTCCTTTTTCATCAAATATCTACAGTACTGTAGTGAGTTTTATTGTTGGTAAAATGCAAAAAGCTACGTGGGGGTGATGAAGGTGTGATATTAAAGTGCTGTCCAATAGTCCAGGGCTGGTGTGACAACTCATCAGCAGGTAAGCTTAAGTTTTTATCACAGGGTTTACATCACCCATTACAATGAATTCTTAAGTCATTTGCACATACAATACACAATGGTGTTATTAGTAGACTCTTGAATTAATATAGCCAATGATGCCAACACAAAATTTTATACCAGTACAAGTCATACAGACATATTAAAACAATGACTTGTACTACTTGCAATTTGCTCTACCTTAACTATTTTAATCACTGGTCCAGGGACTAGTAGTATACCTGCCAAGTCTCACGCCTGCTAGTCCAAAAACTCTGATCTCACGCCTACTTACGCTTGTGGAGCAATTTCTTTGAAATTACTGCCACCGCTTACAAAACTGGCTGTATCACTTGATTTATTTCGAGAATCAAAACAGGTGGAATAAAACATTTTGGTGTCATTGTATGTAACCCAAGGGAAAGTGTTTTTTCATTCAGGATGGAAATGCCTGACTTTATTGGCTTGATCCTTTTGATTATTGAAAAGATTTCTTGGTGGATTTATCCTTCTTTGTCTCAGTTTCCTCCTCAATCTCTTTCAATTCCTGTCTCATCCTTTCCTTCTTTCTGGTGCTTGTTTGGAGTATCGCTGATCTGCCTACTTCTCATGCACATCATAACAAGGTTTATTACATTGGTTAAAAGTGATGCGTAATAAAACTATTAATATCAAATAAATATTCCAGTCTTTGGATTGCAATGGTTGTCTATTTTTTGCAGTGCTCTGAGGGACACAACAAAGAGTTTGTTCTGGATACATGTATACAACAGATTGACAGGTTATTTTATTTTAATTAATAATAATTATTTCATAGTAAACCTCTTCTTGTTATTACTGTTTGATGCCTAATCAGCATGTGGAATATTTAATTAACTTACGGAGTGCACTCTGCTCAATAGCTGCTTTGATAAATCATCTGTGGAGGATATTATAAAGTCATTGGAGAAAGATGGTTCAGAGTGGGCATTACAACAAATTGAGGTGAATGAACATCTTGTTAAGACCAGCATTTTTTATAATGCTGATAGATTTTATTTGTCATTAAACGTCTGGTTTAGCATACATTATAGCTAGTTTAAACAGAGCACTGTCAACTTAACAAATTAAAAGAGACAGTATCTTGAACATTGATCTTGAACAGAATCATTCCCTGATACCATTGAAGGCTCGATCATACGGCTTTTTCTTTTTGGTGTTCTCATTCTCTTGTTGTTCGGAAAAAATGCATTTACATTTTCGTCGCTTACCACAACAAATCTTGTGGCGACCATTATTCTGAACAACAAACAAACCAAGTTCATTCAGCAAAGTTTGAAAAGGCGGGTATCGTGACATCATTTCTCGATATGACCACTCATGTTACAAACGAAAAATATGCCACTTGGTTCCCGGATGTTGTGGTCGTATCGATTCTACGAGTGTTTTAGTTTCTGGTAAAACACTCCTGTCCATAAAATAAATGGTGATATATGGGTGGATTTAGTGCACATACATGTATTTAAATTCAGTTAGAAGATAGGCTGGCCTAGCAGTGTAAAGATTTATGTACAAGGATGCGCTTAAAATAATCTGAAATGACAGCTTGATAGTTATAAAACAAATCTCACAGTACTATGTTATCAGGTTAGGTAGGAGCTCATAATTAAATATATTTTTTTATATTTTACTGTTTTTAGATCTTGAATAAAATGGTAAGTACAATTAAAAATCATACAGTTTTCAGTCAGGATTGTGAAGTTTTATGTCAGTGTACAATAGATTATAGCACACAGTGGGATTTACAAGTGATTGTTGTGATCCTCACAGTTGTCTCATCAACTTATTAATATGCAGTTGAAAAGAAACCTAGCTTTAAAAAATTCAAGCTTGACCGTAATGATGGAATCATGATTTGGTGGGGCCCCTCCAAATATGAATATATAAATTCATAAAATATAATTTACATCAAATACAATTTAGACATTCTGTTTTAAATTAAAATTATTTTTTGTCTCCAAGTATTCATATTTGTTTTATTTTCATTTTCTAGTCCCCTACATCCTTGAAAATCACATTAAGACAGTTGCAAGAAGGAGCTAAGCTAAGTCTTGCAGACTGTTTAAAGATGGAATACAGATTAACTCAGAGATGCATGGTAAGGAACAAACTTGGCCCCAGGGTCCTCTCTGATTTTAAAATGGCGGGCGTGTGGAGAAACCCCCGGACGAGGGCTGTTAAAATACTCCAGCAAAACACCTGCTAACTCTCATGACTGCCGGTTGAAAACTTCCATCCCACACCGGCTCAGGCTTACGGACAAATTTCCCAGGCCTGATTGAAAAATGTGAGCTATTTAATACAGCCTAAACTGACACACAAACGAAAAGTCCGTGGAAAGTGAATGTCGGTAGCCTGCGAGCAAGCCCTCGGGCTCAGGTTCGGGGGTTTGGAGGAAGGGGGAAGGGGAAGGGGAGGGGAAGGGGGTGGGGGAGAGGAAGGGACGAGAGCTTGCAACGATGTCTCAGAAATTTGAATGAAAAAGTCAAATGATCAAGACAAAACAAAATGGCGAAGAACGGAGGAGATTGTATTCATGAAGCGTGCGAGAATTTTTCTAAATATCTGAAGTCTCCTGTGGAATTGAAACCCGAGCAACGTCAAGCAGTTGAAGCACTACTTAAAGGTGGCAATGTTCTCGCTGTTTTGCCGACGGGCTATGGCAAAAGCTTTATATTTCAACTGTTTTCTGCCGCGGCTGCAATTGAAAGGAGGCAGCATCAAACGGTGTTGGTTGTCTGTCCGTTACAAAGCATCATTGATGACCAGGTAGCAGAAGCAAGAGGTATTGGAATGTCTGCGGCTTCTGTTGCCGATGTATCTAATGAAGAATTAAGATCGGCGAAGTTTCATCTTGTGTTTGGGTCAGCCGAGAAAATTATTGACCAGTATTTTCTCGATGCTTTTTAGCCATTTGATTTGTCAGGTCAGAAAGGCCAGCCCGAGAGACCTCTCTATCTGGAACACTGTGTGAACGCGGCTAAATTAAGTAAATTGCACGCTTATTGTTTGGGCGACCCCATAGCTGTCCAAACGATGTCTGTGATTGGCGGACGATACAATTGATATATCACTTGAACAATGCCCCTATCCCTAATCCCTATCCTAGCGGGACAAATCTATTGTTTTCTTAGCGAATCACAGACATCGTTTGAACAAGTGCTGGACAATTGTTTGCCTTTTCCGAGTACTTGCAAGGACGATGAAACCATCTGTTTGTCGCTTTGACTTAAAGGCCACATAATGATGAATCTGTTTTTTTTTTTTTTTAATGTCAACAAGCGGCCCGGAGTCAAGTGCATTAGTCTCCCAAAATTCATGTGTAAAATTCTTTTTGAACTTCATGTATTTCTAATTGTTAAAATAAATCTTAAATGAAATTGAACACAATAATCGAAGTTAAAGACAGCAGGGAACGTTATGTAGCAGAAAAACAAATTTAGCCCTTTTAAGTTTGTTGTACGTTGTTGTCGGTAAAAAAAAAACGGGTAAAAGTGCACCAAATTTGCATATGTCAAAAGGGTAATTTGAAACCTGAATACAGACCATGCGCTTCCAAGAATTCTCAGTTATCCTTGTGGTTTCGCTCGCCAGATTACGGCTAATAAACGGCAAGCGAACGGCTCGAACGGATAGCCGTTAGAATCGTTTTCGCGTGAGAGGTCACATGGCAAAAAACAGTGGCTCGCAAAAAGAGGCTTGAGGCTCGTCAAAAATGGCGCCGGCTCGTACGCTGGCACATTAGTTACTCACCGGTTTTCTCAGCAACTATTCCCGTCTTTTGTTGAAGTGGATCTGATAATATAGTACTTTCTGTGCCTTTCTTCTTAGATGGAAGGAAAAGGTTTTCTGACGAAGTCCAGTAGCGAACGTTAAAGGGAACCTCCATTGTTATAACAAATTAACGTTAAATTGTTGGGAATAAAGTCTAAATTAAAATTGAAAAAAAAACAGGTGCAAATATAATTTTACTTACTTATCCTCTTCGGGCCCACGAGGACTCTTGAGGCCGGAAATATAATTTTAGTGTACCAAAAAATGGATACGAATATCGCCTGTTTTCGCTTTTTAATTTCCCGCGCGCTGTCATTTTGAATATTTATGACGTGTTACGGTTGTCTAATTGTTGCATACAAAAGAACTTCGATTCTTGACAATAGCGGCAACCGTAACACGTCATAAATATTCAAAATGGCGGCGCACGGGAAATTTAAAGCGAAAATAGGCGATATTTATATCCATTTTTTTTTTGTACACTAAAATTCTTTTAAAAATTTTAAGTTTCGACTTTATTTCCAACAATTTAACGTCAATTTGTTTTGACAATGGAGGTTCCCTTTAAATGAAGCTTTACAGCATCTACAATAATCATTTGGATCTTCTGCTTTAGGTTTCCCCAAACAGATCTTATTTGGAGTATTAGCCATACTTGCTGCGAGCTAGCGCGAGCAGGCAAGTACCCGGGAAAAGTTATTTCCCACGTGGACTGTTCCATGTTTGTTTACATTAACGCTCGTTTCTGGTTTGCAATGATTGGCCAAATTTTGACAGTTCGGACAGCGTGGAGGTGGCATTCAAATTTCTGTGACATCGTTACAAGCTCTCGCTCCTTTCCTCCCCCAAATTGTTCCACGATGAAAAGGAGCATTCTGATTGGTTCCCTGAGCGGTCTGAATTTTGCAATACGGACCGCTAAGATGGACCGCTCACACACTCATTTTGCCAAATTCCTTTTATAAAACAATGAACAAATTAAACTGTTTGCCATTAAACACGAAGTTCCGGTATAAAAGGCTTAGCTCCTCCCCCATTTCACACCTTTTGGGTGTGAAATGCAAATTAAGGCATCTTTCAGTCACAAAACGTTATTAACGTTACTAACTTCAAAAATCGAATTTAACCAAGATTTTACCGAAGCAAAAAAGAAATAAAGTTCATAAAGACTTCTGATATAACTTTCATGAAGTTTTTCCAAATTGTGTTAGCAATGGTCTTAGTAATGACGCATGTTTTTTGTTAGTTGTTAATGCTTCAGTGGATGATTGACGACTGGAGGTGAGAATGGCCAGGCCAGGCTCCTTTTTATCGGAACTTCATGTTTAAGTAGAAACATTTTTCCTCATGTTTGGTGGACAATTTTAGCTTTGAAGCGCGCGCGTTAGCCGAGAATGGTTGCATACATTTATCGGCAAATTTTTAAAAACGCCATTATAATTAAAACTTCATTGAATTAGCTTGTTCGGTTCGTATTGGGAAGTATTGATCTCGTTCTTTTTTTGCAAGTTTATGGACATCCTGGGACTAGGACTGGGACTGGGAATTATTCATAAGGTCTTCAGAAATCTTGGAATATAAACAGCCGGCAGTTTCTACTCGATGAATTGTAACAATGCGTGTAAGAACTAGGCAATCCTCTATAGTTCTGCGGCATTTTGCTTTCCCCACATAAGAATGTTTAGATTTTCGTACTGAGAATACATCAACCTGTGGACAACACGGTTTTGAAATAAAATTTACTGAAACTTTATTTTAAAGCCTCGTTTCTTTTGTGTTACAAGATTTCATCCAATCGTGAGACTCCAAAACAATGGCCAAGAAAGGCTTCTAATTTTCCATGTTTCCCACATAGAATTTTTGTTGCATTAAAACTCACAATAGTTTTCACTAAAAGGGAATCAATTAGTAAACTAGAGAGAAATAAATGCGCTACCTGATGAAGCGATGGCAGATTTTCATGTTTTAGCCAATGAGGTGGACGGTTTCAACAATATCACAATTAACACCTTTTTGCATTCCCTGCTGTTAGGTTGCCTACTTCTTACTTGGACCATTACTTAATAACTCTGCAGATTCTTGCACATTTGAATTTTCTCTTTGAACTGATATGGGAACAAAACACGTACATTCTTACAAAGTATGTAATACCCAGGCTACTTCTGTCATGGTATTTACAACCTTTCCCTAAAAAACTGTTTTCCAATTAACAACCTTTTACAGGTCAAAGTGGAAACGTTCCACTTTCTGTTCCAAATTACTGACATTTATTTACAAGTCAACCATATTCTACACAGCAATCACAAAAAGACAAAAATTAATGTGTTAAGAGGTGTTAATTTTTCTTTGTGGTTATTTCTATTTTATTTTTCAGGAGGATAATGATTTTTATGAAGGAATAAGAGCAGGTACTGATTTATTGGCGTATTATATGTTTGATGCTTTAACTTGCGGGAATAAACTGAGGAGCCACACAAAGGAGTACCAATATGTCAATCAAGTGTTGTATTAACTCAGGAGAACAACTTAATGTTACAGTTGAACCCTGTCAACACAGGGTTAGACTGGTGCAATTATTGTCCTTATTAACAGGGTATCTGTATGAGGTGGGTCAATCATATAGAAAAAATGTGGGCTTTAATTCTGCTGGGACCAAGAAAATTGTCCTCAATAGTGAGGTATCCACATTAAGGGGTGTCTGTAAAGTGGAGTTCAACTGAGTGAAACTACCTAGAACAGCACTTGTGTCTTTGACTACAATATATATATGCACCTGATAGTTTGTTTGCAAGTACACTCAAACCTCTTCTTATGGACGCCTCTTTATTACGGACAGTTCACTTAGTTTATACCAAAGAGATCAAATTCAAATTTAACTCCACCAAGCTATAATACAGACACTGCTAATACATCCGTCCCTTTCGTGTCATATCAAACAGGTTGAACTGTGTCTTAATTTAATTTTAATCCTTCTCATTTTGTCTTTTAGTTTTAGTGGACAAAGATAACAGTCCCAAGTGGAACCCTATTAATTTAAGTGGTGTATCAAAGGAAACAGTGGATCACTATTTTGAAACATTGGGAGACAGAGAACTTGTTTTATAGAACATTCATGAAGCTAGGTGTTCACACTTTCAAAAATATGAGAAACAGAGAACAAGATGGATAAGTTACTGAACAGAAATTAAAGATATTTTAGGTGAACTGTTAATGAGTCTTGTAGTACCAGGTGACAAAAACTGGATTAATTAAAACTTGTTTTGAAAAAATATCCTAAGGAATTCAATGGCTTTAAAGAGACTGAGAGGGTGTTAAAATAAACCAAATATATTTTGATTTTAGTTAGTTTTGTTTAGTTCATACAGTGCAACCCTCCTTTAACCCCCCTCCTCCCTGCAATAAACACCCCCTCCCACCATAAAAGATTAAAAGAGAAATAATACAATCATTTTTGGGGGGTGCCTGACCCTGACCTGCCTGTCCACGAGAAGGACCTATATTCAATGACTGTCATGCAACACCGAAAACTGTCTATATTCGAAACTATATCCAATCAAAGGCTCCTTAGAGCCAACCCGTGAATTTGAAATGCGTAACGCGTAACGCAATGCGGTAAGCTTATGTTTTCACTCTGTCACGGTTCAATATATTTTTTTAAATTAAATGTAAAGATTTTTGACAAACGCAAAAAATAAAAATACAGTACATCACTTTCATAATGTTCAGTCCGAAGAAGAAAGAAAAAGAAAACCAAAAAAAAAAAAAAAAAATGACGGCCCGAGCGGAATTCGAACCTGGGCCTTTCGGCTGTAAGTCTGCGCTTTACACCACTCGACCACCGTGACCACTGACGTAAATGGGATAAATTTAGATAACCATCAAAACGCGTGTCTCAGTTGAAAATTCCTTTTAGATCGATTTTAACGTTGCATTAAAGACTCCAAATGCGAAACATCTTTAAGCTTATTGTTGTTTATATTCGTTTACACCAATTTAGTTATTGTTATCGCTGGATTTACGCTGTTCTTGTTACAAAACGCATTCGTAACAAAGCATTACGTCACTAAGTTTACAGCTGATGGAAGGAGTGAGCGAGTGAGTGACTCATTTGCATATCAGTCTCCGTTACCGATAACCCGTTCATTACGCATGCGCGTATATTCACGGGTTAAAAACTATCCGAAGATTATTCACCGAAAACGAATTTTGTCCCTCTCCACGTTGGTTTTTATGCTAAGACTGACTTGAAAAACCTAAATGCTTTTCTTTTAACACTAGAGTTGGCACCTTCGACTGGACAATCTTTTTATAAGCAAAATGTCAACGCTAGTTCATTAGTCCCTTTGTCCAGACTTTTCTGAAGTAGATACGATACAAGTTACACATAACCCCAAAACATTCCAGCCGGCCAATGCTAGTTCATTAGTCCATTTATCCATTTCTCTCCCCTTGATATGACGCAGCATATCAACTTGTCTACACAAAAGAAGGGGAAAATGTCTCTAAGCCCTAAAAGGTCCTCTAAATCGACGTCGATGACATTGTCACCAAAGTTCGTTAACGAGTGCCTCGCCGTCTCATGTTGTCAACTTCCTGCTTTTGTTCCATTTTCTCCAGACGTTTCCTCACTATAACTCCAGCGGACATAGCTTCAAAATGGGTCTGGTTAACCGGCTTTTCCCCACTTGGACTTTCGCGACTCTTACATGACGATCTTTTCCTTGATATACCTCGACGACCTAGAGGCCAATGCCCGCGTGGTGTCTTGGGCGATATGACTAACACGACATCTCCTGTTTGAAGGTCTCGTTCCTCTTTCAGCTATTTTTTTCTGTTGCTGAGACTTGGGATCCATCCATTCTCTGAGCCAACGATGCCAGAAATGTCTAACTAGCTCCTGGACTCTTCTCCATCTTTTCTGGAGACTATAGTTAGTCTCGTCTACGGACTCTGGGGCGAATTGGCCTCCAATTTAACCAATCAGAAAATGGTTTTGTGTCAGTGGTATATCATCTTCAGGGTTTGCTGATTGGTACGTGAGGGGTCTTGAATTCAATAAAGCTTCTGCCCCTGTGAATACTGCTGTCAATATCTGCATTGCCCAGTACTGCATTCACAGCCCGCTTTGCAGCATAAATCATCGTCTCGTGTACGCCCCCGAAGTGTGGGGCTAGTGGCGGATTGAAGTGCCATACGACTCCCTTGTTTGCTGTTGACTGGGCAATTTAGTAGATAGAAAAGGCCGGTTCTGGCTCACAGCAGAAATACGCCCAAAAACTTACCCTCAATCAAGCATAAATACACCAAAAAATTACCCACCAACTCAACACATTCCCACTCTCCCAAATCAATGCACTAACTCAACACATTCTCACTTTCCCAAATCAATGCACATTATTCACTAGCAGAAATACGTTCAAAACAAATTACCCACTAACTCAACACATTCCTACTTCCCCAAATCAATGCACATTTTCATCAAGCATAAATACGCCAAAACAAATCCCCACACATTCAACACATTCCCACTCACTCTCACCCGAAGGTAAACAATTCTCACTCATTACAAGGTTGCATATCTAGTCAATCCTTTCACATAAACTTTCACATTCATTTCATTTATCAGAGTTCTCTAAGTTTTAAGTAGCGGGTAACTTGATTTCGTTTCTTTTCAAGCTTTGCTGCTTTTATCTCTTCTTCACTTCGCTCCGCTTCTTTGATTCATTTTTTGAATTACTTCTTTATTTTCTTCACTCACTTCACTCACAACGCTTCGCTCCGTTTCTCCAAGTCTCCAATGGCCCCAAGCCAATGTGCTGATTCCATCACTTTTCACATATCTCTTATCGTCATCCGCACTCAAAGCCGTCTTGTTAATTCTCTGGGTGAAGATTTGATGCTTTTCACTCCTAATGCAATTCATGATCCTCATCTGTGGGTTCTTCGTTTCCAGACAGCCAACATAGTCTTCATGCGCGATTCGCTTTTTCACGTTTGTTTCAGCAAACTCTGACGTGTCAAAATGCTTTGGCACATCCTTTGCAATATCCACAAACAAATCATCCGTTTCAATTTCATATAACAACGAATCCGTATCAGTGAAACACAACTGAGCTTTCTCCCATTTTTTCTTCACATAACCATAATGGAAGTCATACATCAAACTCTTCGAGACATCCAATATCGCCTGCCCTACATATACTGGCTTGTCGAATGTCATCTTGGTCCGTTTCATATGAACTCCCACAAGATTTTCACTGAATATGGTGAAATGCTCAAAGTTTGGTTTGGCGACTAACTTGCAGAATTTCTTTCCCTGGCACACTAACTGCACATCTTTTCTTTTCCTGATGTTCTCCATTGTTTTCCCAAAGACCGCATTGTTCATCAACTTGAAGAAATCCTTCTCAAATGCATTTTTGGATTGTTGACGCAGGATGACATTCTTATCAATGAATGACTTCAACCAGCACTCTTCCCGGAACTTCACTCCCCTTCTAACGTTCTTCAACTCACATCCAAACTCCAAAGCTTGCTTCAACAATCGCCGATGTATAACCATTTTCCGCTTGTTTCTCAAGTCGGGAATCAGCTTCTCCGTCTTTCCCATTATCAGTCGTTCTGGAAGCGGTGGAAAGTCATTGAAATGGTCATGCAACTCTTTAGGAATATCCACATCCACTTCCAGGACGCAACTTTCATCTTGCCATCTTTTCAACTCTTCTTCATTCATCCATCTGAATTCACCAACAGGAAGGGGATTTGACATAGCCCATGCATACAAACCATTCGCGTCCCAATAAGCCAGATACTTTGACGGTTGGTTTTCATCAAAGTCATCACCCATGAACTTGTTGTTTGCTTTTGCTCTCCTGTGGAAGATAGTTGAAACACCTCCTCGAATTCCTCTCTCGAGAAACAAAAGCATCTCTGGGTCGGTCAACAGTTCCAGTTCAACTCCACTTTCCTTCAAAGCAGCATCCCATGCTAAACCGGGTGAAGTGAAGAACCAAGCTGGATCTAAGTTGTAATGAGTCCGGCAAACTTTTCTGAACTCTTGAAAGACATCCGCTAACAGAGTGACATCCGCCTTCAGATAGGCATCATGGAAGTCTCCCATGTTATCCATTCCCATCTCATCCCAAACCAGTTTTGCATGTTCCAAGTCTTCATCACTCACCCCTTCATTCAAAGTCGAATAGAAGGCCTCTTTTTCAGGGAGTTCTTTCTCCTTAAATTTCTCCACTGAATCCAGCCACTCATAGGGGAAGATTCCTTTCCGCTTGAACAACTCCCACTTCTCCCCAAACACCTTTTTCGTTTCAATGAAGTCCTCATCCCTTAGATTCTTTACCAAGTTTCCCAAAGGCGCTGCCATGAATGCAGCTGAATCCAAGAACCGAATTTCATGCCAAATTATTTCAGGTGGTTTAAGCCCCCCTTGTTCTATTTCCCCAATTTTTATCTTCTTTGAGAAGGAAATGAACTTCTCTTCATTATTTGGGAGGCAACTGATATCCCCTAGCGTTAACCCCAAACTCTTCACAATGAGATGCGCGTCATATCCTTTCAAGTTGTGGAAAATCACCGGGGTGAACTTTGGTTTCTTGAAATTTAGATTGCAAGATTCATGAGCCGCTCCTCTGAATTTCCCAGTGAAATGGCAGTGGTCTCGAACTCGTTTATCATCCACTGCAAATTTTTTCTCACAAATCCAACAACACGTTGCTTCCTCAAACTGTTTTCGCTCTTTCCACCCAAATTTCATCCTCTTGGGGAATTTCACTTCCTCTTGCACACCCAACACAAACCGACTCAATTCCTCAACAAACTTCTTCCCAACATCCTCTTCATCACTATCTGCTCGGAACAAGACAGGATCTCTCTTCACAAAGTCTGACACTAAATGAAACGCAAATGAACAAGCCACATGTTTTTGAAACTTTTCAGTGAATGAGTTCTCAACTGTCGGTTGAACAGAAGAAATTGGAAGTTGTCTCGCTTCAAAATCAGCGTATATCACAAATGGAAATTTCATCTTTCGGTGGTAGTTTTTGAACTGCACAACACTCCCTTCTGCTGGCATGACAATCTTCACTGCTTCAAACTGGGAACAAGACTCTTCATGCCGTTTCTACTTATCATTATCGGGAAAGTGGTTCAAACACCTTCTTCTCCTTTCTATCCTCATCAACCTTCTTTAACCACAACAAGTCAATGTTTTGTCCTTCTTTCTCAGAAATTCTCAAAGGAAAGACAGTTCCACCATCATACCCAAAAACATTCACTGCCAATCCCAAATTTCTTCTTTCAAACTTCCCAATATCACTCAGAGGAGTTGGGAACGACAAACCATTCCAATCCAACTCCCTGCTTTGTTCTCTCAATTCCACTGAGATTCTTTCTGCATTTTTATCAACTGGATTGAGGGCTCTTGTCACGCACCACTTGAAACACATCTCATCTTCATTCTTCATGTTCACCACAGCTTTCTTATTCTTCACTCCCGCTGGAAGTTTCATCCATGAACTTCCACGCAGCGGTTGAAAGGTTGCGAAGGGAATGACTAACTCTATCACTCTCACAAATACCCAGTTAGAGCCTCTCATTTGGAAAGTCGCCATGTTCTCCATTACTCGGTCAGTCATCGTGTCAACAGCTTCCAATTTGTCCGTTCCTTCAAGATTTGTCATGACCCGAGAGTGAAAGTTGGCTTCTTCTTCAACCACTTCCCCAGTTGCTAAAACTGTTCTACCCATCAGGCAATTCATAATTAGTTTGACTTTGGTCATTGTGTGTTGGCGAATGAGTGCCCCTATCTGGGGTCTTATCCTTTTGAGGAATTCTCTGGGAAGTTCTCCCGGTCGCCCTGGGATTATAATTTCTTTCGCAAATCCCCTGAAGGCAGACGCCCTGATCACTTCTCTCATACCCCTCACTCGTCTTTTAAATTCTTCTCTTTCTGGATCAACCTGCCTTGTTGGCATTTCAGCCGTTTCCAACCAATTCAGCCAATCAGAAATGGTTTCTTTTTGTTCTTCAATGACTGCTGGCATTTCTCTGGCAGGAAACTCTCGTCTTTCCGGTACCAATACAGGAACACGAATTTTTGGTACTTGGCGATTCAATGGATTGCGTCGAGTATTTTTCCAGGCTGAAGGAGGAAGTGAACGAAGGCGCGGCCCACGTGAGCGGACAAAGCCTTTCCGCCTAGGTCCTTCTGGTTGTGATTCTTCCCAAAGTTCTTCAAGTTCTTCTTTGGACATTCGGGAATAATCAGGCATTCCTTCTTCACGGGCCCAATTTCTCAGATCTTTGAGTCTCATTTTATTTGGAAAAATAAAAAAATCCAAATAAAATGAAGTTTTCGATTCAAGAAGAAGGAAAAGAGAAGCAAGTTTTTTTCACATATCGGGAAGCATCGGCTGCAACTGGAATTTCAGCTTCAGGCATCGTGAATGTTCTTAAGAGGGAAATTTCCAACCCAGTTTTCACAAGAAAATCCGACCACAAAGTTTTCTTCATTTAGAAAGAGATTGATGTGGGGCCAGTCATAAAGATTGATGATGCAGACTTTTACAATGTTGAGGATGTGTTTGCAAAATTCAAACCAAACGGTTTTCTTCAACCAAGTCCTCAAGAAGAAGAATCATTTCCTTGACGCACAAGAAATTTCTCACAAAATCACATGGATACGAGATGACTTGCAAATCTTCATTGACAACTTGCGACAAAAACGACTGCATGCAAAAGTCATGAAAAGGTCAGAAAACCCTTGAACCATCTTTTCATTTCCAAGAAATGAAAAAACTACCACTCCTCCTCCTCATTGTCTTCAAAGTTGTCAAACGCTGAAGCGCTGCCATGGAATTTTGTTACAAAAGCTGAATTGATTGAACATGTGATGGATTGGCAAGTCCCGCAAAAGATGCGTGAAATGCGGAAGACGACATGCCCTGTCAGTTTTTCTCCAATATGATCATGAGGATCAAACCGAACGGACTTGCTTGTTCCAATTTCTCCTTCACCAAATTTTGAAAATGGAACAGAGATGTTTCCTTTCGGGGTTGTCCACAACTTTCCCCAAACTTTTTCCATCTCACTTCGATCCGTTTTGATCAGATTGAAATCATTGGTTGAGTATTTTCCAAATCGCTAACTCAGTTTGCCAACTGCTGCTTTGTTTTCCATTGCCAACTTTCTGATTTGCTCTTGTATCTCTTGAAACTTTTCTTTGAGTTCAGGAGGAGATTGATCGAGGTTGATTGCCAATGAAAATCCGTTTTCATTTTGGAATATTTTGAAACAGCATTTAGTCAGTTGGATGGTGATTGGTCGTTCTTGGAACCGGAGAGGAATTTCCACAAATGGATGGCTGGTATTTTTCATTGTCGGTGCTTCGGTTTTGATTTCATTTATTTTCAAGTCTTTCAGGTCCATTTTACTTGTGATTATTTTTTTAAATTTTTTTTCCCCGCAAATAAAATGGCCCACGAACGAAAACGAATCTCATTTGAGGAAAAGAGTGAACAAACCGAAGCAAAATACAGACGTAAAGAGGCTAAAAGACAGGCAGATTTTCTTTCACGACTCCGTGAAATGGAACAACCGGAAAATAAAAGGCGTGAAGAGATGAAAAGACTCAAAGCACCAAGAACTGAAAGTGAAAAGCGTGAAGAGTTTGATAGAAATGAAAGCGAAAGCGTGAAGAGTTTGAAAGAAATGAAAGAGAAAGGCGTAGTTTACCGGGCATTTCCGAATCAAGGCGTGAAAAGTTTGGGCGACAGGAAGCAGAAAACAGACGCAAAGAGTCCAAAAGACGGGAAGATTATAACAAGCGAAAAGAGTTTGAAAGATCCATATCCATAGCTGAAGAGTCTGGTGAAGGTGTTTATCTCAAACTATGTGAAGCAGCCAACAGGTCTCTCTTGCCTATTGCGAGATGGATGGTTGAAAGACGAGAAGAAAGAAAACGTGAAGAGTTTGATAAGGGCGCAGCAGCCAGATGGGAAAAAGAGCTCAAACGACGTGAAGAGTTTGAACAACTTCGTGAAGATAGGGAAAGAGAACTTCGTCGAGATTTTCTACTACGTGAAAAATGGTGGCATGATAAAGAAGCTTTAGAGTTCGCTGACATAGAAGGTGAGGATGCAATTTGGGGTGACGACGCAGTATTTTACGAGAGCGAAGATGAGGAGGAGGAGTGGAACGAGGCGAACGATGAGGAAGAGGAGTGGAACGAGGTGAACGATGAGGAAGAGGATTGGAACGATGAATTCGCTCCAGAGTACATATAAGCTTCATTTCCCAAGGAAATGAATCATTCAAACAGCAACTCATATTTTCTCTCAAACTTCTCCAAATCCAACCCCAAATCAATCACAATCCCATCAACCGTCTCCATTGCAGGAAGGAATTCACTTCGATCAAATTTTCCACTCCTCAAGGCAAAACGCAACTCAGCCAATGTTTTCTCATAGGTGGTGAACGCGAACTTCGCCATGTCAGTTTTGTTTCCATATTTCTTCAATTCATTCCCTGTTTTGACGACCAATCCTGCACCTGAAATCACTCCCAAAACGATGGGATTCATTGTTGCTGCCCCCGCGATCGTTCCAATCGCAACAAGAGCGGAAGATGCCAAATTCACGAGCAGGTTCATTCTCTTGAAATGTTTGTGAGCTCGTTTCAAACACCAATATCTTTTGTGATAGAATCGGAAGAGTTGCTTGATCTCGGTCAGTTTTTCTTCCCCAATGCATGGGTTGATGTGATTGAAATTGAAGATAGATTTCTTTCTGTATTCCATTTTTAAAAACATAATCATATTTCAATTTGCTGTTAGAATGGTAAAAAACACAAATCCCTTTGTCACCCTCATTCTAATGTCATAAAAACCAGCGAAAGATAAACTTTCTCATACAATCCAATCACCAAGTCTTCTTGGGGAGAAAAAGAAATGTTTGTCATGCTTGGGATTTCAATTCCATTCGCAATGTTGTATTTCAGGCTTCTGCTTCTACTCCCAATCCAGGTTCTTTCAAATTTACGGTTATTCACTGACATAGGGAAAGTCAGATCAGTCTTTGGGATTTATTTATTGAGCCATGAAATAACCCCACTTCCACCAGTTTTGTTTTAATTGGGAAGAAAAGAAACTTCGAGGTGCTGCCAATAAACAAAAATTTACTGCTATCATCATTTCTTCGAAAGATGCCGGTTTCCACAATTCGGCTCCCAGACAAGTTGTGTCCATTCATATCAATAGCTGCCTGCATAACCATCTGTCCCGGTTTGAAAATAAAAGGAGCATCAAAAACAGAACTGGGGACATCGGCTTGATATCCGGAAATTCCATAGATGATAAGTTTAGCATCTCCAGGAGATGAATCAGAAGAAGTTCCTTGCCATCCTAAATCCACCATGAGGTATATTCTGGAGGAGAAATCCGCCATTTATGCATGTGAATTATGGTTCTTGACCAAGAAGAAAATTTCTTTGTTGTTTGCTGACCAACATTCACGCTGGAGGAAACTGCATTGAGAGTTACTCCATTCATACTTCCTGGAAAAAACTCAATGCAAAGAGAATATTCTCCCTCTAAAAGTCGATACATATTGAAGCCTATTCTTCCATGAAAAACATTGTCAAAGGCTGACTTGTTTATCTTTAAAAAATAGGCTTGTTTGTTGAATATATGAGGTGAATTGGGGAAATCTTTGATTCCTTCCACGCTGACATTTGACTCAGAAGTGGATTCATCCACATCCTCCATTAGATAACGAAACTCATCTCTCTGGTGGGAAGTGGAAGTGGTATGCGATTCATTTACAAACTTTTTCAGATCAGCTGTTGTCTTGGTGAGTTTTGATTCAAGAAATATCTTTGGAACTGCATCATTATCCCCGGTCGGTGAATCCAGATTTGTGATTTTTTCATTTCCCATATCAATTGGGCCAGTCATAGTTCCTCCAGTCAGGGGCAGTCTCAATTGAAGCAGAGTTTCGATAGTTTTGATAGTTTTATCATTCTCTGAATCCACATAAGTTTTAGTAGCAGCTTCTCCTCCATATTGTGGGTCTTTGAGGTTTGTAATGGAGTGATGATTCATGTCGAGTTGAACTTCCATCGGGAATTCTTCTTTTCGGGAAAGAAATCCTTCCCTGATATTAGCAAACGGCATTAGATGATCATAATTGGTTAAAAAGAATTGATAGCTGTGTTGTTGCGCGTTGACGATGTTGAAAAGATGTTTCAAATCAATATCTTTCGTCACTTCATGCGTAGGTGCAGGTGCATTTGGGTGAAATCTTTTCAGAGTGATCATATTCACCGCTGACAAATCATTGTCTTCATCTGTGGCTAAATTTGTGATCAGTTTGCGATTCATTTTTATTTCCCCGGGGTTAATGAGTGCGTTTCCCCTGAGATCAAGATCTCCTGTCATATGTGAGGAACCATCAACCTGAAGTGAATCTGCCCGCAACTGATCAACTTGATGTTTTGTGATCGCGTCATCATTGTCAACTTCTTCGGCAACATTAGCCAGTCGTTTTTGTTGGATATCATAATTATTGTTGACGTCTAATTTCAAACCGCCTTGTTGAACTTGTTGGTTGAAATTTTTTATGTATTCCCTCATGTCAACACCTGTGTATCGTCCTACATTGTTGAATATTCCCATTTTAAACAGGTTCATCAAAGTTTTTTTTCTTTGTCAAGGAAAAGGAATTCGAATGGGTTCAATCTGCTGAAAAAATGGGGGTCAATCAAATTCTCCTTTGCAACTAAATCCAAATGGGTTTTGGTGGCTGGGGGATATAGAATCATGTGTAAACAATTCAAACGAATCTTTTGTGGAACATCATAATAGGACTGGGAAAGATAAATTGGACTGATTCCGTGATGCCTTCCATCTGTCCAATGATTGGCGATTTGTTTTTGAATTCGATCGGATGAGTTCATGAGGTCATCAAACACGACGACTTTCCGATTGTTGTTTGGATAATCTGAGGTATTCATGATGTCATCTGGTCCAAGAATTTCGAGAACTGGATACCCGACTTTCTCGCTGACACCTTCCATAATGTTCTGGAGGTCAACTATTTTCTCCTGATGCTGATTGGGAGAGTAGAAATAAATTTTATCATAGAAGACGGGAGGATTTCGCAACATGTGCATAAGCGCGTTTGTTTTTCCGCAACGGGTTTGACCCGCAATGAGCATTCGGAAATCTTCATCAAGGAAATCACAGTACTTTCGGTTCGCTGGCTTCGCTCCGCTCGCGTTTCGATCATAATTTGGAATCTTCATTTTAAGTGTTGAGATAACATTTATCTTTTGAGATAAATGTTGTTTCAACACTTAAAATGGATCTTGAAAGAATAAAGAAGTTTGCCGAACGCGAACTACAGGGATATCAGATTGCGAAAGCAGTCACAGAGGTGAAGAATGAGGTGGCAGACCGAAAACAGGGAAGAGATGTGGTAATGAGTGATTATTTCAAAACCCTCAGAGAACCCTTGCTTGAGCAACAAAAGAAGACAGATGCCAAACAAGATGCAGTGATTGAGCAACTCCGGCAAAATCAACTTGCTTTGGTTCAAGGTATCCAAGAGATGGCCCAAATACCCGGCAGAGAAGGTGAAGAGGCGACGGGCAAAGAGAAAGAAAAAGTACTAACCGTTAGTCCGAACAATATATTTTCCGCAGAAGACTTAATCTTCATCAATTCGATCGGTTTACCAGAACCTAATGCGCTTCTTGATGTATCAGAAGAGGACTTAGTCAAAATTGAGCAACAAGCAAAGAAAGAAAGAAAAAAGACAAGTGACCAAATAACTGGGGTTAAAAACAAAAAAGGGCTCTCCCCGATGAAAAAAGATAAGAAAGTTAAAGAATTAGAACAACAAAGAGACGTCGAAAGACCAATATTTGATAACTACCTATCCACAATAAGGATGATTCAAGCTTTGCTGAAATACAAAAAAACGGGAACGGGCGTTCGAAAATACAAACAGCCAAAAAGAAATGCCTTCAAGATTCAAAACGATCACTATGGTGGACTTCTCATTGATGTCCCCAAACTTTTCAATGAAATGAAACTGAATGCCTTCCGAGGTGGGAAACTGGTCTATCAAGCAGATGTGGATAAATCACTCATTGACCTGGTAACAAAAAGATTCAACCCGAAAAAGAACTATTCCTTGAATGCCGTGAGGATTTTCAACGATTTGAACACACTGTCAAATATGCCACCTCACAAATCCTCAGGTAAATCAAGGATGGTGGGATCCAGCGTTGTCTTCTATCAAAAGCCAGAAGAGCTGGCAGATCGGATGAAGATTTTGATTGGCTCAATGGCTGCTGGAAACAATTCTCCTGTCTTGAGGAATGATCTTTCCCAAATAAATGATGAACTCTTGAGAATCGGAGCAATCGATAGAACAATGCATGAAAAACTTTATCAGAAGTATTTAAAATAATGGATGTAAATCGAGTACTTGTCTTTAAATCAATTGATGCAAGAAAACAAAACCTACAAAATAAACCAGGGAATTTCACAACGCGGTTTTCTCCAGAGTTGCAACTGGAAGAGAATAAACTGCACTATATGGCTTTGGATCATCTTTCCATGACTACAAGATGGCATAATATCAGACCTAAATACGGCAACAACAAGTTGGTGATTTCAAAAGACAAGGGCAAGACATGGGAAACAATAACGTTTCCTGCAGGAATTTATGACTATGAAGACATCAACGAATTCATTCACAAAAGCATTGGAAAAACTGGTATAAATGTGTTGTTTGATTTGACCACTTTCAAAGTTTTCATTCAACTTCAAGAGAACTTTCAAATTGATTTTGCAAACAGTGGAAACTTTTACGTCTTGTTGGGATTTGATGCAGCTAAACTGACAGCTAGTGCTTATGGAGCAAATTTTCCAAATATATCAAACAGTGTTGACAATCTCTATCTCAGATGCAGTCTTTTGAGCGATTCAATTATCTCCGGGAAAAGGTCAAATGCGCTTTACACGTTCTCAACCAACACTAAAACCAGATCATTGCCATTTGAAATTCATCCGCCAATAAATTACTTGTGGCATCAAATAAACTCTCCGTATATTTCTGAGGTCACCTTCTACATTACTGATGATGAAGACCGAGAAGTTGATTTGAATGATATTGATATTTCTTTGACTGTGGTAATTAAAAATGGATGAAAGAAGAGAAAGATATCCTGATACAGGTGAAATCACGTGGGGTGGAGGCGGGTTTTTATCGAAACTCACAGCTAAATTAACAGGAAAAACAGCTTCAAAATTAGCTTCAAAGGCGGCAGAAAAATTAGTTGAAAAAGGAGCAGAGAAAGTTGGAGAAAAGACTGGCCAAGTCATTGGTGAAAAAATTTATGATAAATTCACAACAAAGAAACCAGCGGCCCCGGAAACAAAAGGAAAAGAAATTGGGGAACTTCTGAGAATACAAAGTGAGCCAAAGGTGGATTTCCAATATGTGAAAGGTGTTTATAACGACCTCCTCTGAAAAGAAAAACTATATAATAAAATGGCAGCCAATTTTAGAAACCCAGAATTCGTAAAAAGATACGAATATACATATTATGATCTCGGAACACCACTCAATAGCAACATTGCAAATGACAACAGGCAGGAAAAAACTAATTATCGCTTCAACGTCGATAATTCCTCAGAGGCAAACCCAATTGATTGGTACAATGCATATCTGGAGGTTGACTTTCAGCTTGTTACAACAGCTGACAGTGCAACTGGAATAACCGCGGGGCCAAATAACGGTAATCAAGATTGCACGACAACGAATGGTTTGACATTCATAAAATCAATCCAAGTTGAATGCAATGGGCAAACCATCTATAACATCTCAAGAGCAAATGAATCAGCAAATGCATTGACGCTCTTGAAATACACGAAAACCTATGCCGATTCAGTTGGGCAAGATCAGTTCTTCTATCCTGATACAGATACAGGAACAACCGAAGCGCGACCAGCTCAGGCTCGTTATAATGAAGGTTTTGCCAGACGAAAAATCCTGACTGATGGCGCGAATATCAACAAAATATCAGTTCCTCTGAATTTATACAGTTATTTCGCGGCTTTCAAAAATAACCTTCACCCAAATATAAAGACAAGTCTTGTGTTGGAACTTGAAAATGACAACAATCTGATTTTCAGAAAAGGCGCTGCGCCAGATTCAAAAGTAATTGTCACTAAACTCAGATTGTGGTGCCCTAAAATCATTTTCAACGGAAAAGGGCTGAAACAATATCTGGAAGATTATCTGAAACCGAAAAAGTGGACGTACTTACGAGAGCACCACGAAACAGCACAAACAGCAGCTGTGAATAGCTACTTTCGGATTTCCACCGGAATCCGGAGACCGAGGCATGTGTTGATTTGGGTTGTTCCAACAGCATCTTACAATAGCCAGACACATGATATCTTCAAATTCACGACATTCAGCATTGGAGCAAACAACCGGCACTTCAGTCGAGCCCAACTGGAGTTGAACAACTCAATTTATTACCCTCAATTGGAAATGACAACTGATGAGGAATCTAGGCTTTATCGAGCTTTGATGGCATTCAATTCCGCTTATAATGATGTTTTGAGCGGACCATTGATTACCCGAGCAAATTTCAAAAATCTTTATGGAATGCTTTACTTCGATCTCCGAAACCAAGAAGATGATGTGAAAGATGGGGCTGTGTCTCTGACTTTCTGATACGAATTGAATGGAGCAAATGCAACACAGTACACATTGAACGCCTTGGTGTTGCATGAAAAAGAAATTGAGCTGTATACGGCATCAAACAAACTTCTAATCAAAGCCTTAAAGTTATTTCGATAATGAAAATATCGAAATGACGTCGTATATTCCATATGGTGTGAAATTATCAGATGGGCAAAAAACAAAGCTTGCAAAAGCTGTGAAAATAACTCTTCCATAACACTGAGACTTTCGCGAAATGAATTGAAAGGGCCAGATGAACTGTTGCTGACAAAGACTCAAATAAACAAAGTTCAAAAAGCAATCAGTTTGGGACGGGGAGTTGAATTGTCAATCTCTAAAACACAAATCAGAAAAGTTGTGGGTGGGAGCCTTTGGACTTCATTGATTTCCCTGGGATCGAAGCTGCTTCCATTTGCAACAAAGGGGGATCCGCATCTGGCGACTGGAGCGTTGAGTGCTTTGGGGAGCTTGGGGATTGATAAAATATTAGGAAAAGGTATTGCCGTGCCATTCAACTTTCTTCCGCAACTTGGGAGAGTCAAAGAGTTAACTAAAAGCCAATTAGATTCCGTTAAAAGAGGACTTAAGCTGGGCAGTGGAATAAATTTCAAACCCACATAGCGACAAATTAATGGTGGACTTCTTGGAACACTAGCTGCGATAGGAATCCCGATGGCTATTGAGCTGGCATCGAAATTATTCGGCTCAGGATTGCAAGTTCCTGGGAAAGCTGCTGTCGGGCTGCAAGTGGCTCCAAAACCATTCATGCCTCCTCCATTCATTGGGGAATGGCCGCGACAAGGACGTGGGAAAGGGAAAAAAATCAACCGAAAGGGGCTGGCCTACTGTTAGGAGACAACAGTCCATTCAACAGCATCCCAGTGTTGGGGGCAATTCTGTGAAACCTCCTTGATCTTCTGGACTGGGTGAAGTTTCTGAAAATTCCAGCGTTCAAAGGAATCTTTTCAAGAGACTCAACGGATCATATTCATACAACAGGTTGTTGCATCATCAATCTGGATGATTCAATTGGGAATGGGACACATTGGGTGGCAACATTTGTGCAGAAAGATCTGATTTACTATTTCGATTCATTTTGCCTGCCGCCTCCAATTGAGTTTGTGGAATATGCTCGGAAGTTGAAGAAACCATATATTTTCAATGGGGGGCATCCAATTCAAGCTTTGGAGTCAGTCAGATGCGGTTATTATTGTCTGTATTTCTTGAATGAGATTCATAGCAGGTCTTTCTATGATTGTCTAGCTGTATTTGATTTGAACGAACCTATGAAAAATGAAACGTTCATAAAAGAATATTTCGAATGAAAATGGAATCATATTGTGTAAAAGAAAAACGCGTGACTGGGTGCGTGGAACCGTCTGGATACATGACTGCAAAAAATGGAAGAAAGATGTTTTTCTGTCACTGCGCTTCCTGTGGAATAAAAAAGACAAAATTCGTACGGGGAAACTGAATCTGCCCTCACAAGGTGGGGGCTTTGGTGAACTGGCTTTGACGGGTATGGCACATGCTTTGCCTTGGTTGGGAAAGAAAACAGTTGAAATGGGCCGCTATGGAGCCAGTGAATTATTGAGAAACAAAAAGGCTCAGAAAAAAGCAGTGGATTTTGCGTTGGATAAAGCAAAACCATTTCTTGCCAAAACCTCTTCCGATATGCTGAATGAGCTGAGCACGGCGATTAGGCCAAACAGAAAATATAAGACAGACCGGAAAGATTTCGATGGAGGAGCTGTGGATGTTCACGCATTGCTAGGGAAACTACCAAGACCAAAAGCTGGATTCACTCCAGGTCAGTATAAATATATGCAGCTGAAATATGAATCAGCTGAAATATGATCCTGAAACAGGAGAAGTCTTGCACTGGATAGATAAACCGTATAATAAAGTAGATGAAATTTCTGCTTATCACGACATTTGTTACGATCGAGTGAAGAGAGGAAAAACAAACAAAGGTGATTGCGACAAGCAAATGGTTGCCGCATTGGACCGGATTCCCTATGGTGAAATGCCTAAATGGGGTCAAGCAGCAAGATTCATCATTAACACAAAACAAAAACTTGGATTGGGTGTGTCAAAAAACGGGAAGAGATTTTGAGTGACGACTGGGCTCAAAATCTAGCAAATGAGTTACAAAAACCAGTCCGAAGAATGTTTCCAAAGCGACGAGTTTTTGTTAAAGGAATTGATGAAATATGGGCAGCAGATCTGGTTGAAATGGGAAAATATGCTGAATGGAATGAAGAGATCCGGTATCTCTTGATGGTGATTGATATCTTCTCCAAGTTTGGCTGGATTCGGCCTTTGAAAAACAAACGAGGAGAATCAGTTGCTGAAGCGTTTGAGAAAATCTTCAAGGAACGAAAACCAAAGATGATTTGGTTGACAAAGGAAAAGAGTTTTGGAACAAGACTGTTCAGACTTTGATGGGTGAAAATGACGTGGAACTCTGTTCAACTCAAAATGAAGAAAAATCATCTGTGGTTGAAAGATGGAACAGAACAATTAAAAACCGGATCTGGAAAATGTTCACGGCAAGAAACAACACAATTTATTTTGATCAACTGGGGAAGGTGGTGAATGACTATGACAACACCAAACATTCAAGCATTGGCATGACTCCAGTGGAAGCTAGTTTGAAAACGAATGAGAGACAAGTTTTCGCAAATCTCTTTGAGGACCAACTCTGGGTGAAACGTGGCATGGCAAAATTCAAAGTTGGAGACAGAGTGAGAATCACAAAGTTCAAGCAAAAAGTTTTCGATAAAGGTTTCACCCCCAACTGGACAGAAGAAGTTTTTGTGGTGAAGGAAGTGATGCATACGAAACCAGTGACGTATAAGTTGGAAGACTTGTTGGGAGAAGAAGTGACAGGTTCCTTCTATACACAAGAACTCCAACGCACCGAGCAAGATGTCTTCCGGATTGAAGAAGTGTTAGAACGAGATGAAGAGAGTGGAGAAGCACTTGTGAAATGGAAAGGATATGATGACAGATTCAATTCGTGGATCCCATTGAGTGATGTTGAAGAAATATGAATGCGTTGGCAGTCATATTCATTGGGTTTTGAGTTTTTTCCTGAGTTTTTCATTTTCTGCAATGAGTTGTTCATTTTCATCAATCAGTTGGGAGATGGTTTCCTCTTCATCTTCGTCGGAAGTGGTGACAATGAATTCCTCATCTGAAGTGGTTGGGGATTCATCTTCGCTCACTGATTCTTCTTCGGAGCAAGTTGAACAAAATTCATGATCGCTGTCTTCGTCGGAAGATGTTTTTTCAAGGTCCATTTTCTTTCCAATTTCATTTTTTGAAGATTGTTTGGATTATTTTTTCTTGTTCTGCCCTTTTTGATGGGAGAACAAGAAGCTTGAAATCATCTTCATTGGGGCTGAAATCATTCTTTTTCAGAAGGGAGAAAAGAACTTGATTTAAATTGAGAAAGTTTTTTCTGTTTAGATGAAGATCATCATACTCAAGTGAAAAATATTTAAAATCATCAATGAGGAACTTTTCAAGATGCTCATACTCATTCCCATCGTGATTCATTATGTGATTGAAAATTTCATGATCGTTGCCATTGACTTTTTTCCATTTGGAAGCTTTGACAAACTCCCTGACTTTTTTCTTGTGACTTCGTGTAAGGAAATTTGAGAAAGAATTTCTTTTTGATAAAATTCGAGATCTTTGAGTGGAATGTGGTTCTTTCCCTGATTTTTGCGGATGATATTTTTGAAATGTTCCAGTCTGGAATTTTTGTGAGAATGCCCTGTTGTATATGTTTCTTGAATAATTTCAGGAGTGACATCATAAATTTCTTCTTCGGAATCAGACATTTTTCTTTTCTTTTCTTTTTTCCATGAAGGAATGAAAATCCACACCAGTTGATTGTGGCCGTATTTCTGCTTGATGAAAGTGTGCATTGGTTGAGGAGAGTGGGAATGTGTTGAATGTGTGGGGATTTGTTTTGGTGTATTTGTGCTTGATGAAAATGTGCATTGATTTGGGGAAGTAGGAATGTGTTGAGTTAGTGGGTAATTTGTTTTGAACGTATTTCTGCTAGTGAATAATGTGCATTGATTTGGGGAAGTGAGAATGTGTTGAGTTAGTGCATTGATTTGGGAGAGTGGGAATGTGTTGAGTTGGTGGGTAATTGTTTTGGTGTATTTATGCTTGATTGAGGGTAAGTTTTTGGGCGTATTTCTGCTGTGAGCCAGAACCGGCCTTTTCTATCTACTCAATTTTGCTTGGATCCAGCGCCTCAACCAATTCTCGCAATTCTCTCTCGGCCGCGACAAAGTTCGTGCCATTGTCAGATAACATCTCTCTAGGTAGTCCTCTTCGATTAACCATCCCATAGAAGGCGTTTAGGAACGAGTCGGTGTCAAGTCCAAAGGCTATCTCAAGATGAACCGCCCTTGTGGCTAAGCAGGTAAATAAGCACAAATATCGCTTTTGTCTTCGAGTTCGTCTTCCTTGAATTGTGACGAAAGGTCCCCCAAAATCCACAGCTATTTGCGCAAAAGGTCGGAGGGATAACCGAAGTCTGATCTGTAGAAGGGGCGCCATAATTTGTTTCGCAGCTTTGGCCTTCCGCCTGCGGCACTCGTTGCCCTCCTTCTCCCATTCTCGAATTTCTTCTCGTCCTGACACTAACCCGAATCGGGTCGATAGAACTGCTAGCGTCTGATTCGTTCCACTTGCATGATTTCCCTCTTCGTGAAAGTACCTAACGATCAACTTTGTGACTTGATGCTTGCGAGCAAGAATTATCGGGAAATGAACATCATGAGATAGGAACTCTGCATACTTTAGTCGCCTGTAACACCTCATCTGACCCTCTTCGTCCAATCGTGGCCGTAAAGCAAGTATTTTACTGTTCTTCGGTAACTCCTTTTGGCGTTGAAGGGCCAAATACTCTTCAGGGAAGGCTTCTCGTTGGGCACTTCTAATGACATGAACCTCTGTGTCCTCAATTTCACTTGGCTTTAATTCTCCATTTTGTCTCGCGCGACATCTACAGTTATCCACGAAACGATGGACCCACGCGTGAACTCTCGTAAATCTTTTCCAATCTGAGAAACGTTTGGGGTTTAAACGCCATGATTGGTCCTCTTGGTTAATAGTAATCATTGCTCGCTCTTCGTAACGATCATTGACTTGTTCTGGTAATTCTGAATTTGACTTCTTTACTTCTACTTTCGCAGCTTCTTGTTCTATAGCTACTTTGTTAACTGGCCACTCCGGTTCCTCTTGCACCAGGAAATCCGGTCCAGTCCACCATTTCTCGTTTCTGACCAGTTCTGACAGTTTTAGTCCCCTCGTCAGTAAGTCTGTTGGGTTCTTGTCGGTTGGGACGTATCGCCACTGTTTTGGGTCTGTTGCAGTCTGGATCTCCCCAACACGGTTTGCTACGAAAGGTTTGAAAGAGCGGCTTCTTCCTCTAATCCACCAAAGTACATTAATGCTATCCGACCAGAAAGTTGCTTCATCCAAACTGGCGTTCAAAACTCTTGAAATGGACTCTGCCATTCTTAATCCTAGAACTGCGGCCATCAACTCCAGTCGTGGAATGCTTGTAGCTGCAAGGGGTGCTACTCTTGACTTTGCGACCACAAACCTTTTAGATATTGCTCCGCTCTTATAGGTTGCTCTTGAGTAGACAACCGCTCCATAGGCGTCTTGTGATGCGTCCACGAAAGTATGTAATGTTTGCGACAACATTTCTTCCTCTTGTCCTAAGCGTAGACATCGAGAAACTTTGATAATAGGCAGGTCTTCCAATTCCTTGAACCATTTACGCGCTTTACTGGCTAGATCTCCCAAGAATAAGTCGTCCCAGTCCATCCCAACGGTCCACATTTCTTGAAGTAAGATTTTGGCGCGAATACTGAATGGTGCTAAAAAGCCAACCGGATCAAATAACTTGGCGATCTTCTTGAGGAAGTTCCGTTTAGTAAACGGAAAGTCTTTCTCCGGAGGGTTGGCGTTGAACGTGAAAACGTCTTCTCCAGGCAACCACGTGACTCCAAGTGTTTTCACCATCGGTAGTCCATCGCTCGCTAGGTGGACTTCTAATGCTCTGCTCTCTGCAGGTATTCTTTCGAGCACCTTGGTCGAATTTGATAGCCACTTATGAGCTTGCATCCCTGCCTTGGACCAGAGCTGATTTAATTGTTCGTAGAGCTTGATGCCTTGACTCTCGTATGCGACTGAGTCCATACTGTCGTCCATATAGGTTGATTTCAGCACTGTCTCTGCGGCCATTGGGAACTCGTCTTTGTGTTTTTCTGCATGCGTCTGAGCAACAAATTGGGCTTGAAACGGCGAGGAGTTAATTCCAAAAACGACTCGATTGAACTCGTATTCGTCCGGTGCTCTCTCTTGATTCAATGTTCTCCACAAGAAACGCTGATATGGTCGATCTTTGGGGGTGACTTCAATTCTCAAATACATCTCAGCGATATCACACATCAATGCCACGGGGTTTTGTCGGAAACGAAGTAGAACATCTGTTAATTCTTTCTGTAACTTTGGTCCTTGGTAGAAGGCGTCGTTTAGGGAGACTCCTTTAAACTTGGTAGAAGCATCAAATACGATGCGAGTCTTTGTCGTTGTTCGGTCTGGCCTTACAACCGGGAAGTGAGGCAAGTACCACGTCCCTGGGGGGGCTCCTCTCTGTGCGGTCCACTCTGCGGATGTATCCCATCTCAAGGTACTGGTTGATGTTGTTGGTGTAGGCCTCGCCTATTTCTGGATTGTTCAGCAACCGCTTTTCAGTGCTTAATAGCCGGCGCAGTGCCATTTCGTAATTGTTTGGTAATGCAGGTTCGTCATCCTTCCAGGGAATTGCAACTTGATATCTGCCATCAACATGTCTAATTGATTCTTCCAGTTTCTTTAGAGAAGCTTGCTCGTCTATGGTCAACGGCTGGAACTCTGTTGATGTCCCATAATTTTCGATTTCCCAGAATCTTTAAAGCAAGCCGCTTATCTAGTCTGAGTTTTCTTGCCGCTCTCTGACAAAGTAAGTGTGTGTGAAATTGGTCTGCAGGTCTCCGCTTCTCTGCGTGTTGGCAGGTCCCACGCACGTCCATCCTAAGGGGGTTAATCTGGCTACTGGCTCGCCTAGTCTTCCTTTGACGTCCTTGAAAGAATAGTGCAGATCGACGTGATCAACTCCTATTAAAATATCCACCAAGGGGTGTGGTCCAGGTTTCGGGAACTGGATTCCTCTCAGGTGTGGCCACTTGTTAGCATGCTTTCTCCAATCGATTGCCTCTAAGTTTCCTGTGACCTTTTCGGTAGTTAATGCACTGAGAGTTTTGTTCACGCTGCCGTCCAAACTCTCGAGTTCAACATCAACGGGCATAGTCTCAAACGTTTCAGTTTGACCGTTCAGAACGTTCACAGTCACTCTCCGCGAATCTCCTTGAAGTCCGAGTTTACTTGCCACGTCAGCATTTATGTATGTCTTGGTTGAAGCTTCGTCAAGTAAGGCATTCACCTTGATTGCACGATTACGATTTTTAAGAATCACAGGAACTGTTCGCAGAGCAAGAAAGCTTGATTGTGTTTCCTCTACTGTTGTAGTTGTGTGTGATCTCTCTGCTTGTTTGTCACCGGGTTCCCAAGGGGGTAACACAACCAATGGCACTTTCTCGTTTTCAGGTTTCGTTTCACTTTTAGTGCTTGATATTCCATGAGCTGCCTCGTTTGTGCCTGTTGTTGGTCCAGTCCCAACCGGAAGTCTTTGATCTGCTTGAGCTTTTTCTTTGCTTACGTGTAAGAGTCTATTGTGATTGTCTTTGCAGTCGTTTATTCCACACTCTCTACTTCTGATACACGCTTGACCGCGGTGGTCTCCTCCTAGGCAGCGAAAACACAGCTTCAAGCGTTTTGCGGTATCCCATCTTTCTTGAACTGGCAATTCTTTGAATCTGTCACAACGCCAAACTCCGTGATGTCCTTTGCACACTCTACAAGCGCGAAATTTCTGAGTTTCCGAATCCTGAGCATTCCCGAAGAACGCCTTCTCACTAAGATTACGTCTTGAATCAACGCTCTTGTTCGACGAAGTTACTCCTCGAATGGTCTCCGATGCTACTGTTTGAAATTCCGCTTCCTGTACGACGAATTCCTTAAGGGTCTCAACTGACTCCCAGCGGCGGTTCTCAAAAATCCAACGATGGTATTGGGCAAGCATCGCTTCGTTCAGTTTCTTGCATAGCGTAATATACAATGTTCCTTTTCCGAGTTCGTCGTGACGATTAGCCTCTTTAAGGTTTACGATAGTTACGTCCAATAAATCTGCAAATCTTTCGATGTCTCCCGGGTTTCCCGGACGAAGGGATTTGATGTTTTCCAGCTCCTCGAGACGCAATGCCAATTTTCGCCTTTCTCCGCCGAATTTGCGTTCCAGTAGAGCTACTGCTGCGTCGTAAGCGGCAGCTGAATGTCCTAAAGGTTCCACCAACTTAAGGGCTTCTCCTGATAAATGCTGTCGGAGTTGAAGCAATTTGTACTCGGGTGTGGCCGGTGCTTGATCAACGCACGCCATGAACGCTGCTTTCCATCCCTCGTAAGCTCTCTTGTTGCCGTTAAATACTGGAATGGAAACTCGCTTAAGTTGATTCCACATATCCCGACCAAGCGTTCGCTCTTCGTACGGTTCTTTCCTAGATTCACGACCTCCTGAGTCGAATGCCTCTTTGTAATGACGATTTAATACCCGTAGTCTCTTTGTACTCATCAACTTCTTCTTTATGCTTTGTTTCGTCCCTTTGAATTTGTTCCGCGCTTTTCTTTGCCACGCTTTCTATAATTCGACGACGACGGGTGTTCTCTGACGCTTCGGTTGCCAGACTCGACAACTCATCTTTACGGGCATCTAAATACTCTTGTGCTTTCTCGTTCGCTTCCGAAAATTCTAGCTCCAATTTGCCCATCTCCTCGCCGACCTTTTTCCTTTTCTCCCTGTCCTTAAGGAGCGCGTATTCCGTTGAAAGACGATTCATAGTTTCCATGGCACGTTCCTGGGCATCACTGAGTTGCTGACACATTTCTTTTATCTCTCTTCGGCTTGGATAATCTTGTTCATCTACCATGCGAAGCAGTTTGTTCTTTATTCGAGTAAAGGCTGATTTTTCTCTAGCTTTGACCTGCTTAAAGTCCTCTATTCGCTCCTCGATTTCGCCGCTAGTTGCCTCTTCATCGCCGTCGTTCGCTACTTCGCCGTTCATCACTGACATGACCGCTAAAACCTCGCTCTGCTACCAAGAAAAATGTCCACGAGAAGGACCTATATTCAATGACTGTCAAGCAACACCGAAAACTATGTCTAGATTCGAAACTATATCCAAAAACTATCCGAAGATTATTCACCGAAAACGAATTTTGTCCCTCTCTCCACGTTGGTTTTTATACTAAGACTGACTAGAAAAACCTAATGCTTTTCTTTTAACGCTAGAGTTGGCACCTTCGACTGGACAATCTTTTTATAAGCAAAATGTCAACGCTAGTTCATTAGTCCCTTTGTCCAGACTTATCTGAAGTAGATACGATACAAGTTACACATAACCCCAAAACATTCCAGCCGGAAATTTGGTTTTGTGTGTGCCCATCTTGATCACATCATCATTAACAACAGATGAAGGGGTAGTCTACAGGATGTGAGGAAGCGGAGGCAGCAGCTTCAAAGCAAGACATGGGAACTGACAAAGACAGGCTTCCAATCAACAGACATGCCTGTGAAAGACCAACAAGGGAACATAATCTCAAAAGACGAGGATAAACTGAGATGTTGAAAGGAACACTTTGAACGAGTGCTGAATCGAGATGATCCTGAGACAGAGGCAATTATTACACCATCACCAGAACTACTTGACATAGATACAGATCCACCAAATGTCGAAGAAGTCAAGAGAGCAATAAAGGCGTTAAAAGATGGGAAAACACCCGGTATAGAGCAGATATATGCAGAGATGCTGAAGGCGGATGAACAGATTACAGCTACATAACATCTGGGAATCAGAAGAGATGCCCTTGCCCTGGAAAACTGGTCTTATTGTTAAACTCCCCAAGAAGGGTGATCTAACTAATTGCAACAACTGGAGGGGAATAATGTTGTTGTCGGTTACATACAAAGTTCTTAGCCGAGTAATCCTCAATAGGCTTACCGCAACAGTTGACCCTCTTCTTAGGAAAGAACAAGCAGGGTTCAGGAAGGGAAGAGGATGTGCCGATCAAATCTTCACCCTTCGACAAATCGTGGAACAGAGTAATGAATGGTCATCTGCAGTATACGCTAACTTTATTGACTTTGCCAAAGCCTTTGATAGTGTCAACCGCCCAACACTTTGGAGAATCCTCGGTCACTATGGGATTCCAGACAAACTTGTGTCCATCATCAAAATGCTTTACAGTGATTACAGTGCAAGAGTTATTTGTGGAAAATATCTGACAGAGGATTTTGCCATACGGACTGGGGTAAAACAAGGCTGCGTGCTCTCTCCTCTGCTCTTTTCTCTTTGTATAGACTGGCTTATGAAAAGAACAACCGTGAATGTTAGAAGAGGAATAACATGGACCCTAATGGACACCCTTGAAGATCTAGACTTTACGGATGACATTGTGTTGCTTGGTCATCGTCATCAAGACATCCAGAGTAAAACTAACGACGTGGCCACAGTAGGCAGACAGGTTGGTCTTAACATCAATATAGATAAAACCAAACTAATGAAGGTCAATGCAAGATCGGACCAACAGGTTACCATCGATAACAATAACATCGAAGAAGTTCAAGAATTTGTCTATCTGGGCAGTAAGATAGCAACTGATGGAAATTCTGAAATGGATGTCCTACACAGACTATCCAAGGCAAGAGGGGCATTTGCGATACTTCGGAACATATGGAGGTCTACAACGATTAGCATTGAAACCAAACTGAAGATCTTCAAGAGCAATGTCCTTGGAGTCCTCCTATTAGTATATGGTGCAGAGTCCTGGAAGGTCTCGCAATCCATATGCCACAAGATAGATGTATTCCAAACAAGATGTCTTAGGAGAATACTCAAGATTTTTTGGCCAAGAACCATCTCCAACAAAGAACTTTATCGCAGAACAAATACAAAAATTCGGTAGTCTTCATGACTTTTTCCAGCGAATGATAAAATTGTGTTTGCATGATAACTCTGCGTAATAAGTAAACAGCTTACCTCGAGCAAGAACGCAAAACCTCGGCTTTGGTTACCTTTAGGAGTGCCGCGCTATATAGCGAAAAACCAACTGTATTAGCGCGCGCTGAAATAGTGCATTTAATGTCATCAAATTGCGTCAGCAAAGTACTAATTAAAGTTCAAAAATGGCAAAAATTCAAATTTGACAAGTTTACAATACAGATGTTTTTACAGTTTTACAGTTGCAATTAAATAGAAAACTGTTAAAACCGATGCAGGGATTTTATTAAGGTCCTTTAAGATTTTGAACAGGAGGGCAATGAGTTTGAGCAGGTGGGCACATTTGGAAGAGCCGAAGGCCGAAGACCCTTCCCCTCTAGGGGGGTCCCGGGGCATGCCCCCCCCCCCCTATCAGCTCCGGAATACAGCGAGAGTCTGACGCTCTACCTAGCCTTACCAAATGACGATGACTTCCGTCTTAAGGAAATCTCTGACTTACAGAAAGAGCTTGAGTCCGAGGCTAGTCACTATAGACAGGTAGCAAAAAACTACAAACGAACCCACTCCATTGTTCACGGTTCTGCTGTTAGCCTTGGTTTCATTTCTGCGGGCTTATCGTCTGCCACCTTGGCAACAGCTTTAACTGGATTCGGAATTGTCGCCAGCCCCCACTAGCTAGCATCGCGGCGATTTCAGGATTTTAATCTGCTGGCCTTACTGCGTTTAGCAAACGGCTTGAAAGATAGATCACTAAACATGAAAAGATATACACACTCGCTCTTGCTAAACGAAACTCTGTTTACGAGTTGGTATCAAAGGCTCTCACAGACAAGCGAATCAACGATTCAGAATTTACAATCATACTTCGTGAGGTTGAAAAATATTATGAGCTCCAAGCCTTGATTCGCTCTGGTGAAACAAAGTCTACACAAGACGGGCAAACCCGATCGCCAGATCTTGACAAGATCAAAAGTGAGCTTCGCAGAGAAATCAAACAAGAATTTCAAAAAAAAGATAAATCGTCTCACAGCTGTGTCCAAGTCAGATTTTGAAAGATTAAACTCAGGGTTTCGTCTACAATACTTGAGGGAAAAATCACATCATACCAAGCCGCCAGGCACTGCAGTGCTATGACGTCACGCCACGAGTACATTCCGGAGTGACCCCGCATTATTTTGCAAACCGAAAAAAGTTTTTTACAAAAAAAGGTTTGTTCAGAAAATTTTTTCCGGTCACTCCAGAAGTTTTAGGGTCACTCCGCAATGCAGGGTCGCTCCGTATGGGTCGCTCCGCTCATAATGCACATGACTATGTCCTCTCCACCGGAAGTGTGTGGGCGATTTACGCCACAAATTGCCCAATTGAACATTTACATTACTAAATATAAATATGACGGAGTTGCGAGATACTGAAGTTTATGAGCGTTTTGCCACGCAACTGTCTCGTTAAACGAATGGATGAAAAGGAAAAATACAAAACAGAACTAGATATCTTAGACCTAAAACATAAACAAGCCTTGCTACGTTCACTCACTGACAGTTACTATCCAACTGAACTTTACCGATCACAACTGCCAGAAAAACTCTATGCTATCTTTGAAACTCTTAGTTCTACAGCAAAACAAGAGTTTATTCAACAATACAGCGAAAACGAGTTTGTAAGCACTTGGATTAAAACAAACAAAAGGATAGAATCGCAGTGTCCAGAATGCGGCGGCACATTTTCACTCGAATGGGATTCGATGTTCCAAGGGCGCCAAGGTCAAAGAGCCTGTTTTGATTTTTATATATTTTTTGTTTGCTAAATAAATAGCAAACTCCCCACGCTAGAGTTTCTTTGTTTTTTGTCTTATAAGGTTTCCCTCCGTTTATAAACTCACTGATTATGGCTTAAACTCGGTTCTAGCTGTTTTAAAGAACACATTCTAAAGTAAGCGTTAACCAATAATCCTTTGTTTACCATTTCTCCACTCAAAGCAACACCCGTTTGTATTTTATCTCTATAATAATGAGGGATTTTGTTCATAGCTATTTTCCTCTTGAATGGGCATTTAAATTCTAACAAGACAATATTATTATCTTTGCTTATAAAATATCCGTCTGGGCTACAGGTGACCTTTCGATAAAGCGGATGATCGCTTGCAAGATCAAGAGAGATATTGTGTCTAAAAACGGAAACAATGTTTCTGTTCAAAATACTTGCGTATTAATGGTTCGAATAGATTACCCCAAGTACAAGCCGTAATATTAAACATATCTGTGGGCTGTATTTTCGTTAAGAGCAGGCTCATTTGTGATTCAAACGGTGAAGATCCTGTCAAGGCAGAGATCTCTGATGCACCAATGTATTTTGTCTAGCTCTAACCCAGTTGGCGCTCTTTTGTATCAAATCTGTCTTCCTCTATTCAATAAAGTTTATGCACTCTTGTGCATCCTGCTTAAAAATAGGAGTTTAAGCCCCCTTGACCCAAAGGAAACGATTTTGGTTTCATTTCCGCGTTTTTACCGAAATTAATTGGGCCTAATCTACCGAAATCCGCTTTTGGAAATCGCCCTTTGATGAATTCCTTAGCTCTATCAATAAATCTTTGTTTTTCTTCATCATGTGTGAAGCCCTCAAGCAGAGGGATGCCATCGGGATGAAATCCGCTCTGTTCGCGAGGCAATCCAGTCATTTCATACTCTTCACCACCACGATATGGGGTTGAAGCGGTTGAAAGGGTTGAAAGGGTCTTGTTGTGTCAACTTCTTCTTCGTCATCAACATCGTCATCGACATCGACATCAACATCAACATCGGGTCTACCCAGTCTGGTAAATCGTATCCGCCTTCTGCCATGATGTATCAAAGTTTATAAAATAACTGAGATACTACGCGCGTTCTGATTGGCCAAAGACCTATTAACTATTGTGCCGGTTAACTCAGAAAACCGCGCAAGCGAAACTGTAAAGTAAACAAAGTTCAATTTTCCACTACATTAACACAAGCGTGAGGAGAAAGAATTTCACAACTCGAGCCGGTTTAGTGTCTTATTGCATATTGTGGTCTGTTAGAAGATGAGAAGAGAAGATATGTTTCTTGTAAACGATAAGTTGCTGCTCAAACCTACAAAATAAAAAAAAAATTCCCACGCACGCAAACAAAAAACGGCTTAACGACAAAAGAAGACTAAGCTTTAATATTTTAAAACTGATATCAACAACAGGAATATATTTTCATTTAACATTGGCTTGGAAAGGCTTACATGCAGCGATCAACGACAATCAAAACAACCTCGATATGTACTTTGTGAAGTTCATTGAACTGAAGGTTATTAGCTATTAGTGGAAACTCAAAAATTATGGATCCCAAAGAGAAAACAATGGCTTTCAAACTGAGGAATTTTCGATTGAAATTCACTGAACTGAAGTTTATAAATGTTCCTACAAATCCTAAGATAACTTCTAAATAAGACGGATTTTCACAGTGGAATTAAAAAGCAAGGCTTAAGCTTATAGCTTTGTTGTTTAGGATAATTATTTTACGCCGATTCCATTTAAGCTTAAGCTTATCTTACGCTTTATCGTGTTTTGTTTTTGAGATTTTTTCATTGAATACTTTTGTACCCGATGCAGTTTAAATTCTGATTATGTGTCCAAGCAAGGATGATCAATTAGCAAGAAGAAAATGAAGCTAACAAAAATTATAGGTTTATGGTTAAACAAATTATTTGCATGGAATGATCAAACAATTCAACTGTAGGCTTAAAAAACAATGAGCTTAGTTTTCATTCAGAACTTAATGTACACTTCAAAGTAAGTGGATAAAGTCGAAAACATTTTCAGAAGCTGAGTTTCTGGAACTAACCTTTATTCCAATTGAAAAATTCTTGACAAGAAGGCAATCTTTGAATCCAACATACGCCATAAAAATTTTAGCTTTCAAACTTTCCTCGTACATTCATGTTTGCGGCGGCAGATTCCGGACACAATTTTCTGGATTTCCCATGCAAAGAACTTTTGAATCATTGAATATATTTTCTTCTTTCAGCTGATAAATTCCAACTGCCGAATTTCAAAGCGCTAAAACTTTTCATCACTTTCGTTGAACCCGTGAATTTGTCAGTGCAGCTTTGTCAGTGGCATCGTGTAAAGTTCATTCTTTCAGCGGCTCTGATTGGTTTTCCCGGTCATATGATGAATGTTATGAGAACAAGCTACTTGATCGGCACAAAACTACAACAAATTTCTCTCTTTCCAAACGCTTTTCATAGTTATTTCATAAAAGCAATAGAACACATTTTCTATGACTTTACCGGCGTAATAGAACCACTTGGGTGTTGGGAGAACACGAGAAAAGCGTGTAAACCACTCGCCTACGGCTCGTGGTTTACAAGCTTTTCTCGTGTTCTCCCAACATCCCGGGTGGTTCTATTACGCCGGTAAAGTCATAGAAAATGTGTTCTATTGCTTAAATATATTTATTTTTAAAAAACACATATATATTACGGCTATGGCTAAGGCTGTGCAACCAAACCTCCAGTCAACGTACAACGAGAAGATTCTTAATGCAATGAAAGCAGAGCGCACCGTAAAGTGCATCACATTTGACCGCTCTGTTGCCAAGCCCGGCGAGACTCTGTATGTTTCGGTGCCCAAGCTGAATGAACATGAGGTTATCGTGTCTGGCTTGCTGGCCCTGCTCTTTAACGTTGATCTTGCCGTCGGCCACGCAAACAACTATCTCGTACAGAATGTTTCTCGGGCATTTGTTGACAGGCTCGTTGTGAAGTTTGCCGCCACCACTGTCCAGGACACTCTCGGTTATGACATTTACAAAATCTTTGAGGATCTGTTTCTCTCAGTGGATGAGCGCGACAACATGATTCCGGAGGGCATTCGGAGTGTGGATTTGTGCAAGATCCGCTCTGGCACCGGTGACAAAAAAACCTCCGGTGTGAATGCAGAAAATAAGCTGGAAAGCGTGTACAATAACAAATACCGAATTAATCTGGACCACCAGATTTTGACTGACCACGGTGCTTTATATCTACAGGCCCTCTACAACGATCTTATCTTCAAGACACGCTTGCTCCTGCATCGCAGGTTGTAATGGGTTCGGATGCAAGTAAGCTTGTGTATAAGTTGACAAATATCCAACTCGAGTACGAGACGATCCGCAGCCAACAACTGGCAGATGAAGCAACGAGCGTCTATTCTAGAGGAAAGGAGTTCGCCTACGATTATATAATGCGAGAAGAAGTGGTTACATTCTCGAAAGGTTCAGATGCTAGGCTAAATCTTCGGGTGAACCCACAGCGAAGATCACTCAAAGGCATTGTTCTGTTGTTTATCGAGCCCTACACGCCAGTCGCTAGGGACTCCGAAAGATACTTCAACCCCAACATCACCAAAGTGAATGTCACCATAAACGGCTCCCCAAACAGGGTTTATAACAACGGCATCGATGGTAGCGACATGTGGAGAGAGGTCAGTCGACTCTTCGGAAAGAGTGGTGTTGGCGGACCCAACATGAATCTGACCAAATGTCTCACGGGCAACAAGTTCGGCCTCCTTATCTATCTGAGATCAATGGCAGATACAACCCTGCACGGTTGTGGTCAACGCCTCGTCAACACAAAAGACGGCGTGCACCTGGAAATTGAAAGAACACCCTCCAGCTCAGGAAATGTGCTCTGCCATATCTACACCATCAGTGACTCACAGATAAACATCATGCACATGCAGCTGCAGGATGTTCAGTATTAAGCAAAAACATAGATATATAGGATGGACCCACGAAAGCTGCCCTTCAATGCTCTAATTGTTGGGCCGACAAACTCTGGCAAAACACATTATCTTATAAATCAGCACCGGGGCCCCTTCAGGGGCAAGTTTGACTATATCGTGCTCTTTTGCCCAACCTTTGTCCACAACAAGACCAACGATGGTTTCGTGGATAATGAGCCACGCATTTACGTGATAGACTGCCAACAGCATGAGATTGAATGGTGGCTAAAGCTAGCAAGTTTCTTTTTTGAGAAGACGAACACGCTCTTCATTCTCGATGACTGTGCCACTTCGAAAAACGTGAAAGGCCGCACGAGCCAACTGGCTTCCCTCGGTTTCAGCGCGCGTCACAGCGACATCTCCCTGTGGGTACTGACTCAACAGGTAACCCCAGAGCTCCACGGTTTTTTTTAAATTGCGTCTCGTGTAGCTCTGGTAACGGACAAAAATTTGAATTTTTTGATTGGCCGTTTAAAATGAATGCGCAACAAGGTAAAAAATTTTACGCCTCTACGCATAAGGTTTTACTTCCGGTTGAATTTCAAATGTCGAAGTCCTATGACTACATCAACAAAACCAACGTTTTAATTTAAACACATTCAACGACCAATGTCACCTAGTTTTGTTTGGTTTAGCAGGTAAAGATACGGCTGCTAAATTTCAAAGCATAACGGGATCTGATTGTCGCTAAATATGAGCGATTCGTTTCCGAAAATAATCAGTATGTGTCTTGGAAGACGAATCTATAAGCGGCCACGAATATTAAAAAAGTATGTTGCTTGCAACAGGGACGAGTATTAATTAAAGGAGAGGCAAAAATCCTGAAGAAAGCCCAAGGGTGAAAAGAAATATTACCACTAGGTTACCCATTTTTAATAACAACAACAACAACGCTATCAGCACTCTCGTAAGCAAGTTATATTTTCTTTATTAGGTAGTACTCTTTGCTACAACTTGAAATACAAATCTAGGGAAACGAAGGTCACTCGAAGCCCAATTAAAATAACATGAAACAAATGCAAAACAAAAATTCCTCGATATTTCTTACCACTGTTCGATGAAATAAGCCTAATCAATGACCACAGCGTGTCCATCAACAAACTTAGCTGTCCCATCAACTGATTTGGTCACCGTGATTGCGTTCAGTGGCGAAACGATAAATACACAGCTCCCAAACGAAAGAAATCGTTTGACTTATCGAGGAATTTCTAAAACCAGTAGGCAAAATACAAAGACAATCTTTCTTCTAAATAACAGCAGCACGTAAAACGTTTCTTCTTTCCTTTTTAGCGCGATGTTTTCCTGTAATTAAGTCTTGTACAGTCCTTTCGAACGCCATTCTACACACACAACATTCTCGTCTCCAAAGCTCAACCAAACGAAACGAGGGCTCTGGGGACGAGAATGCACACACGAAAGGTTTATTTATTTCCGGTTTCTGGCATTGAGCAAGCGCAATAGTACATTAATGCATTAGGCATGCGCTAACGGATGTCGTGGATTTTACGACATCCGGAAGGCACTGTTACCAGAGCCCTTCGTTTTTTCCGCTGACCAAACGAAACGAAGGCTCTGGGGACAAGAATGCAGGTAACCAGCATTGCGAAGCCATTTAGGGAAAACGTGGCCGCGATCGTGCTTTTTTACACTCCATCAAGCAAAACAACGAAGGCCATCTTCGAAGACTATGCCGGTGAGAGTAGATAGGAAAGAAGGGTTCTGGCACACTCCTCGGCCGCTCCTTTTTAGCACAATTAATAATTTATTTCAACTTTCAGTTACTTTCAGCATAAACTGTAAAATGCACGCGCGCGCACCAAAAATTGTTCCAAATCCACGTGTCCCGACCCCTCCAGAATCGCAAAAAACAACAAAAAAGTCTGCTTAATTTCCAGCATAACCCACTCATCTCTGCAAAAAAACAACACAAATTTCTAACGTTTCACTTCCAAATTTCAGAAAAAAATAAATTAAATTCCTTGTTATTCAACAAAGTTTGACAAAAATCAATTAAATTCTATGATGTTTGACAAAGAAGCGGCCTCGTCCTGCGCCAGAACCCTTCTTTCCTATCTACTGGGGGATGAAGAAAACTTTTTTCTGCAGCTGAATTGTTTTGGAAGAAAACTTTTCCAGCTGAATTGTTTTGGAAGGAAAAACTTTTCCAGCTGAATTGTTTTGGAAGGAAAAACTTTTCCAGCTGAATTGTTTTGGAAGAAAACTTTTCCAGCTGAATTTTTTTAGAAGAAAAACAATTCAGTTGACAAAAAACAAACCAAACAAAAAACTTTTTTTTCAGATTTCACAAATTATTTTTTGAATTTTCAAAATGTTTTCTCCAAGGAGTCCAACTAAACCTCTTTTTAGCGGTGCGTCTTTGTCTCTTTTTTCATCCCAACAAACCTTTCGCATGGGAATTGAGGTGAAAGAGTCTCTTTCTTCGATGATTTTCCCCCAAACGAAAAGTGGAAAAATTTTCAAAAGGCCACGTATCACTATCTATACGTGGAACTTTTGATGATTTTTCCCAAAAAAATCCACAGGTGTACCCCTGTGAATTTTTGAAAAAAGGGAAAAAACAGCTACATTTCCAATTGAAATGAAGCTGTTTTTCTTCATCAACCACTTTTTATCCCCTACATTCACATGGAATTGGAGGTGGAAAAATTCATCTCAATCTCCAATGACCAATAGCCAAAGTGTTCACTCCATCATCCATCACAACTCTCTTGTCATCATCTGGAGACAAAGCCACTTTCAAAATCTGCTCAGTGAAAATCTCATGCAGATGTGATCGGAGAGAAACATTTTTCATTGGAGGAAATTTTTCACCATGAAGAACGCGCACAAAATCTTCATGTGAAATCCTATTTTTAACCACATTCTTTTTTGTTCCCTTTGCTTTCTTGATTCCTTTTCCCTCATCCATCTTGATGGAATAACATTTTGGTCTCAATCCAATAAATTCACGAATGATTTTTCCTCCTGCTTCATCTTTGAACATTCCTAAAATTTTCTTGTTTTTCCCAACAGGAAAGCCATTTTTCACAGCGAAATGATCTTTCGGATATCCAGATGTGTCAAACCATTTCTCAACATCTCCAGTAGTGTCAGCGAAGAAATCATCCGTCTCAATCTCCAAAATCAGGGAATCTGTATCAGAATAGAGAACTTTCACACTCTCCCACTTTTTCTTCACATAACCATAATGAAATTTGAACATGTGAATTTTGGAGAGATCAAGAATTGCTGCTCCAACAAAGATTGGTTTGTTCAAGGTAACTTTTGTTTTCCTCATGTGAATAGCAGCCACTTTATCTCCAAAGTTGGTTGCGTGTTTGAAGTTGATTTTTTTCACCAAGTTTGCTTTCTTCTTCCTATCATTCACCAGTTTCATGTCAATTCTGTTCCTAACATTTCCCATGGTTTTCCCGTAAACAGCATTGCTTGCCAGTTTGAAAAGATCTTTCTCAAAATCATTTTTGGCTGCTGTTCTCAGTTTCGTATTCCATTCAATGAAAGGTTTCATGAAAGCTTCTTTCCTGAATCCAATTCCTCTCCAAATCTTTTTCAGTTTCATTCCCAGGGAAAGAAAGAGTTTTAAACTCCTTCCATCCAAAACCATTTTCCCTTTATCCCTGAAATTGGGAACCAACTTGTGGAATCCCCAACTTCCAGGAGTTCAGGCGCCAAAGGAAAATCATTGTGGAAATCATGTAATTCATCTGGATATTCCAAGTCAACTTCCAGGACACATCCAAGACCTGCCGAATCAACAATCTTCTCCCATTTCTTCAAACCCCCTTCACTCAACCATTCAAATCCTCCCACAGGGTGTGGCTGCACCATCGCAGTTGGATAAAGGGAATTTGCATCGAGATAAACAATGAACTTTGATGGTGAGGAAGGATCAAAATCTTCCATGAATTTGTTGTTTGCCCGAGAAAATCTGTGAAAGACTGTGGAAACTCCTCCATGAATTTGCCTTTCAAAAAACCGAAACATTTCTATATCTTCTTCACAAATCAATTCCAACTCAACTCCTGTCATCTTCAACATAGCATCCCAAAAGAAAGAGGGAGCAGTCAAAAACCATGCGGGGTCCAACAGATAGTTTTCCAACAAAACTTTCCTAAAATTTTCCACCACATCTACCAGGAGAAAAACATCCGTCTTCAAATAGAGATCATGATATTCTCCCATGTTAGACATCCCAAATTTTCTCCAGACATTTCCAGCATGAGCATAATCTTCATCTGAAATTCCTTCTCCAGACAACTGGGAGAAAAAAGCATCTTTCCCAGGAAGTTCACAATTAAATTTCTCAAATGAATCCATGAATTCATAGGGAAAAACTCCTTTTCTGGAAAGCAAATCAACATCATCTGGGAAAAATCTTTTTAAGCAATGCAAATCATTTTTTCCCAAATTTCCAACAAGATTTGCCAAAGAAGAATTCATAAATTTCAGGGAGTCAACAAAGCGAATCTCATGTTTTAAATCATGTTTTTTCCCCTCTTCATCTTCAAATGTTCCCCAAACAATTTTCAGGGAGAAAGAAACATATTTTTCGTCATTGTTTGGGATTGCATCAATCTCCCCAAATTCATTTCCCATGTTTTTGATGAAAAGATGGGAATCATATCCATCCAAATTGTGAATGAAGACTGGAGTGAAATCTGGTACTTTCGCTCTCAAATTACAATATTCATGAGCAGCTCCACGAGATTCCCCAGTCAGATGACAATGATCAGCAACTTTTTTTCCTCAATCTTTTTCCTGCAAAGCCAACAAATATCAGTTTTCTCAAATGCTTCCTTTTCTCCTTTCTTCCAAAGAATTCTCTTCCAATTTTTTCTCAGCATTGGTCTTCGCACATCATTCAGAATCCATTTCACCTGATCAACTAATTTCTCCAGAAACTCTCTCCCATCATCATCTCCTTCTTTTCCACGAAAGAAAACTGGGGAGAAATCAACCCCAACTTGGCTCACAGGAAGAAAACAAAAACTGCAGGGAACATGATGCTGAATTTGCTCTGTTTTTTTCCCAATTTTCTTTTCTGTTTTCTCCAAAATCGACTCAAAATCAGCGTAGATGACAAAGGGAACGGTTGTTGCGCATTGAACTTTCTTGAATTTCATGATTGATTCTGCTAGAGGGAGAACAGCTTTCACTCCATCATCCATGCAAAATTCTTTATGAACATCGAGTGTTTCTTTGGAGTTGAATGAATTGAGACAACCATCACAAACATGCCTTTGGTTTTTGTTTTTTGAATCTTCTCCAAACCACAATCGATTCAAATTCTTCACCAAAGCGAAATGTTCATTTTCTCCGCTTTTCAGTTTGAAAAGAATCACATGATTCTCTTTCTTTTCCCTTGCTTTTCTCAAAGTTATGACAAGTCCAAACGGCTACAGTTATGGAAAGCTCGATTAGCGACCATGACCTAGTTTATGTCACCTTAAGATTGAAGAAGGCGCGCTCCAAACCCGTCTATATTACAACCAGAAGTTTTAAACACTACAGTCCTATTGATTTTAGCAACGACGTATCATTGGCACCGTGGTCCGTAGTCGATGTTTTCGACGATGTCGAGGATAAACTTTATGCATTTGATTCGCTGTTTACTGAGATACTCGACCGCCATGCTCCAGTTAAAACCTTCAAAGCACGCTGTAAGCCAAACCCATGCGTAACCGACAACATCCGCGGATTGATGAAGACCAGGGATGATTGGCGTCAGAAAGCAAAGAAAACAAATGACCCGCTATCCTGGACTGCCTACAGACATTTCAGACAGGAAGTAAAGAGGGAAATCAGAATTGCTGAAAGGGAATTTGTTGCTGAACAAATCCATAGGAATCCAAATAACACCAATAATATCTGTAAAGCAATCCGCCAGTGTGTCCCCAATAAGTCTACATCTCAGCGAACATTTAGTAAGAGCGACAAAACTGTTGCAGACGAATTTAATCAGTTCTTCGTATCTGTTGGTCAGAGCACTGTTGATAAAATTACGCCCCTGGCTAATGAATGCAACCTAACACCTAATCAGAATTATTTCGTACCGAGACAATACGCTCTCTCTGACCAGTTCACACTTAGTACCATTGATTATAAACAAGTAGAGCGTATAATAGCAGCCATGCCTTCAAATAAGGCCCCCGGGATAGACAAAATTCCGATTTGTGTCATCAAAGACTGTCTTAATCCAATTGTTCACCCAATAACGTCTATTGTTAATGCATCCTTTCAAAACTGTGTTTTTCCATTAAAATGGAAAACAGCCGAGGTCACACCCATCCCAAAGGAAGGCGACCATGAACAGGCAAACAACAATAGACCCATCTCACTTCTACCAGTTTTATCGAAGGTTTGCGAAAGGGTAGTACATAATCAACTCACCTCGTATCTGCAATCAAATGACACCCTATCAAAGAGTCAAAGCGGTAACAAGAGATGGCACTCTTGCGAAACATCTGTCATTGAAACAACAGACACAATTCCTAACGCCATCGATAAAAAGAAGTTAACGGCAGTTGTACTATTAGATATGAGCAAAGCCTTTGAAAGTGTCAATCATGACATGTTAATTTTAAAATTGCAAGATGTCGGAATTTCCAGTGACACTCTCCAATGGTTTCGTAGTTACCTAAGCAACAGGACACAAGTAGTACGATTCTATTCAACGCTATCTGAGCCTTTGTCTGTGACCAGCGGCGTTCCTCAAGGAAGCATCTTGGGCCCACTTCTTTTTAGCAACATTTTCCTATAGAACTGTGAACTTATGGAACTCCTTAGACAATTCTTTTAAACTGTGTAACTCGGTTAATGTTTTTAAAAATCGTTTACGTACTAAATTACTTAAAGAATTGTAATTTTATATATATTTTTATTCTTATATATATATATATATATATATATATATATATTAGATTTTAAAACATTTTTTATTGTAAATAGGATCATGTATTGTCTTTGAAAAGCCCCTTGGGAAAGTCAATAAAGTATGTATGTATGTATGTATGTATGTTTCCCCTCAACAATCCCCAAGACATTCACAGAAATGTTATTTTGTCTTTCAAATCTGTCAATGTCTCTCCATGAAATGGGGAATGAAATTCCTTCCCAATTGAATTCCTCGCATTGTTTTCTCAACAAAGGAGTGATTCTTTGTGGATTTTTCTCCACTGGATTTTTCCATCTTCCAATGCACCACTTGAAGCACTCATCATCATTTTCATTTTTCATGTTTGTTATTGCTTTTTTTGCAGCAAGCCAATCAGGAAGTGGAATGAATTTTCCAGCAGTCATTTCATCCAGATGAATTTCCAATCTTTCAACCAGTTGCTTCTTCCCCTTTGGAAATTCCGCATGTTTTCCAACATCCTCTCATTCATTTCTCTCAGCAATTTTTCCAAGTCAGTTCCCTCAAAAACTTCTTCAACCAGGGAAGAAAAGAAGGCATCATGTTCAATGGCTGTTCCCTGTGCTAAATTATGAGAAATCATTCTGCAAACCAAAACCATTTTCACTTTGAACCCAAAATGTTTCTTCAGAATTTCAACCACATTTCCTTTCACATTCTTCAAGAATCCTTCTGCGGAATATCCTTCTTTTCCCTGGACAACAAAAGTCGATCCACCCAACCCCGGTTTTTCTTCAATATCAAACTCAGGTCTCTTCAGCATTTCTCCAGTCTTCGCGTTCAACTTCAACAGTTTTTCCCGGGTTCTTTCCTTCAGATTCCAATCAACTCTTTTCCTCATCTTTCCAAACCAGGAATTCATTGAATCAATGGATGACTCAACAACTGTCGATACTCTTTCTGGAAGAACTTTTTGAACAGCTGATTTCACCGCGGGAAAATATGTTTTCTTGATGATTTTTCTTTGTGGGTTTTGCAGCTCTTTTTCCAGATCAGCTTTTTTCATCCGGGAGAATCCCACCATTCCTTCCGAACGTGCACGATCTCTCAATTCTTTTAAAGTTGGCATTTTGAATAAAAAAGAAAAAAAATCTTTTCATTTAAAATGAAGTTTTCGATTCACGAAGAAGGAAAAGAAAAGCAGATTTTTTTCACATTCAAAGAAGCATCAGAAAAAACTGGCATTCCGAATTTCACCATTTGGAGATTCATCAAAAACAATTCAGAAAAGAAAAAGTTCACCAGAAAATCAGACAAAAAAGTTTTCTTCATTCAGGAAGAAATGACAGATGAACCCCTTTTCCAAGTTGATGGAGAAGATATTTTTGATTATGATGAAATAGAAAAGTTTGGAATTTCAAACACAGTTTTCATCATCCAAATTCTCAGAAAGAAAAACCATTTCCTTGATTCGGAGGAAATCACTCATTACATCACATGGAAATCCCCTCAATTTGAATTTTTCATTGATAAATTGAGGGAAAATCAAAGGGATGAAAAAATCATTCAAAAGGCTAAAAAGAAATCAAGACCAAAACCAAGCAGAAATGACAATTCAGTTTTTGCAAATCACAAAGACATTGTGAACCTCATTGAAAAAGTTTGATTTTTTTCCTCAAATAAAATGATTGTCAAAGAAGAACCAAAAACAATCATCATTCCCGATGAAATTTCATCTGAACTTCACGAAGAGCTCCTCAAAGAACTTGAAAGAATCGCCATCTGGGATAAAACTGATCCAGACCCAAAAGCAAAACCATCTTTTCTCTCAAAAAATCCAAAGAATCATTGATGCTTTGGCAAGCTATCAAAAACGACAACGTTGAATTTTCATTTCCAAGAAATGAAAAATCAATCCTCTTCTTCATCTGCAAAGTCATCAAACGGTGAAACGTTTCCATGGAATTTTACCACAAAAGATGAATTGATTGAGCATGTGATTGATTGGCAATTTCCACAAAAGATGCGTGAAATGCGGAGGATGATATGTCCTGTCAGTTTTTCTCCAATGTGGTCATGGGGATCGAAACGAATGGATTTTCTTTGTCCAACTTCCCCTTCACCGAATTTCGAGAATGGGACAGAGATGTTGCCTTTTCTGTCAGTCCATAGCTTCCCCCAAACTTTTTCCATTTCACTTCGATCTGTTTTAATCAAGTTGAAATCGGTGGATGTGAATTTCCCAAATTTTGAGTTCAGGTTCAAAACTGCTTTTTTGTTTTCCATCGCCAACTTTCTGATTTGCGTTTCAATTTCCTGAAACTTTTCCTTGAGTTCAGGAGGAGATTGATTGAGATTGATTGCCAATGAAAATCCGTTTTCATTCCTGAAGATTTTGAAAATGCATTTCATGATTTGAATCGTGATTGGCTTCTCATTGAACCGGAGAGGAATTTCAACAAATGGGTGCATTGTTGTTTTCAATTTCGGTTCTTCGGTTTTAATTTCTTCGGTATTCAATTCTCCCAATTCCATTTTATTTGGAGAAAAATAATAAAAAAAATGGAAGAAGAAGATTGGAGTGAATATGTTGTAAAAATGATGAATCTCGATTTTGATATGGATTTTGCGATAACAATTCTGCTTGAACTCGAAAAATCAGGTCATCATCCAGAAGATTTTCTTATGTGGCTTATAGATTATGATTTTGATGGATATGATTTTGAAGAAGATTTCTCAGCATCAGAAATTGTTGAACTGATTATGGAACCAGATTTTGGTTCGCTTGGGAATGTTGTGTGATTCCACTCCAATGGAGTTGAATCACTCAAACAGCAACTCATATTTTCTCTCAAACTTCTCCAAATCCAGCCCCAAATCAATCACAATCCCATCAACTGCCTCCATTGCAGGAAGGAATTCACTTCGATCAAATTTTCCACTCCTCAAGGAAAAAAGTAAATCAGTCAATGTTTTTTCATATGTCGTGAAAGCAAACTTTGCCATGTCGATTTTGTTTCCATATTTCTTCATTTCATTTCCTGTTTTGACGACCAATCCTACACCTGAAATCACTCCCAAAATGATGGGATTCATTGTTGCTGCCCCCGCGATCGTTCCAATGGCAACAAGAGCGGAAGATGTCAAATTCACAAACAAATTCATTCTCTTGAAATGTTTGTGAGCTCTTTTCAAACACCAAAATCTTTTGTGATAGAATCGGAAGAGTTGCTTGATCTCTGTCAGTTCTTCTTCCCCAATGCATGGGTTGATGTGATTGAAATTGAAGATGCTTTGTTTTCGACTTCTCATTTTTTAGATAATTTCATAAAGAAATGTGATTTGGGCAGTCTTAATATTTAATCCTTTTTTCATGGCATGACAACGAAAACCAGCGAAAGATAAACTGCCTCATTCAGCCCGAACACCAGGTCATCTTGAGAGGAAAAAGAAAAATTAGTCATGCTTGGGATTTCAATTCCATTCCCAATAATATACCTCAAGCTTCTGCTTCTACTCCCAATCCAAGTTCTTTCAAATTTACGGTTATTCACTGACATGGAGAAAGTCAGATCAATCTTCGGTATATGCTTTATTGAGGCATGAAATAACCCCACTTCCACCAGTTTTGTTTTGATTGGGAAGAAAAGAAACCTCGAGGTGCTGCCAATAAACAAAAATTTACTGCTATCATCATTTTTTCGAAAGACGGCGGTTTCCACAAATCTACTCCCAGACAAGTTGTGTCCATTCAAATCAAGTGCAGTCTCCATGACCATCTTCCCTGCTTCGAAAACAAAAGGCGCATCAATTACAGAGCTCGGAACATCCGCTTGAAATCCAGCAATGCCATAAACGATCAGATTTGCATTTCCTTCTAGAGTTGATTCGGCAGTTCCCCGCCATTTCAGATCCAGATAAATGAATTCAGGTGGAGTGATCTTCCATTTATGCATGTGGATGATGGATCTGGCATAATTCGAAAACTTCTTTGTTGATTGTTGATTAATATTCAGGCTGGTGCTCACGACATTAACACTAACACCATCCATTGACGCGGGGAAGAATTCAATGCACACGGTGTATTCTCCCTCTGGGAGTTTGTACATATTGAAACCAAGTCTCCCAGAGTATTCATTGAAATGATCTTTTGTTATTTTCAAATCATAAGCCTTCTTGTTGAAAAGATGCGGCGAACTTGAAAAATCAGTTATTCCAGTCACTGTCATACCATATTCAGAGCTGGATTCATCTACATCTTCCATCAGATAGCGGAATTCATCTTTCGGGTAAGAGGTTGACGTGATATGCGATTCATTTACATATTTTTTTAAGCTTCTCTTCTAATTCTATCGTGTGGACTACCACATTTCCTATCTTGAGATTAAGTTGTCCATTAACATAAGATTTTGGCGTGGGTTGATGTTCAAGAGTTGGCGCTGCAATATTGTTAATTTGTTGCGAGTTCATATCCAGGTTTCCAGTAATTGTTCCACCTTCCAACGAAAGCTTTTTAGCGACTTCATCGTCCACATATCTTTTGTTTGCGCCTTGATCATCGACAATTGGATCTTTCACGTTGAAAATGGTGTGATTGTTCATATCCAAAGTCGTCTCCATTGGAAACGCCTCTTTGCGGGATAAGAAGACATTCTTGACGTCATTATAAGAAACCAGATTGTTATAATGTGCCCCTAAATCATGCCATGTTTGTTGTTTTGATTGGACAACATTGAAAAGTTCTTTCAAATCAATATCCTTCGTGACCTCATGCGTTGGTTCAGGAGCATTGGGGTGGAATTTTTTCAGAGTGATCATATTCACCGCTGACAAATCATTGTTTTCATCAGTGTCCAGATTTGTGATGAGTTTACGATTCATTTTTATTTCCCCGGAGTTGATAAGTTTTTGTCCCCTGAGATCAAGATCCCCAGTCATATGCGAGGAACCATCAACCTGAAGTGAATCTGCCCGCAATTGCGTTGCAAGCGTGTCAACTTGATGTTTTGTGACTGCGTCGTCATTCGCTGTTCCTTCGGCGACATTGGTCATGCGTTTCCTTTGCAGGTCATAATCCCCTGAAGGCGTCAGCTTGAAATCAACTCCTGGCAATCCATCTTTTCCATCTTTTCCTCCCTGGAAGGTGCTTGTTTCAGAAAGCAGTCCATTTGAATAGCTCATTTTAAATGCTTTCATCAAAATTTTTGGCAATGAATTTCCTCGACTTATCCACATACAGGAAAGAGAACGGATCATGCGTTGCTTTCAGATAATCTTCTTTGTTGACATTGTTTTCCCTGCAGATCGCCGTAATTTCTTTGTTGCTGGGGAATTCGAAGATGCAAAAATGTGAGCAATTCAGGCGGATATCTTTTGGCGTTTGGAAATAACTTTGCGAAAGATAAATCACAGAGCAATTGCGATGTCTGCCCTGAATAAAATAATCAATCAATGGCTTTTGATTCTTCTCGCAAACAAAATCATCGAAAACAACCAGTTTTTGATTCTCCCCTGACAATGCCGAAACCGGGATGATTTCATCCGGGGATGCTTCCACAACATCATACCCAGCTTCTTTGCTGATTGGACGAAATGTTTTCAGCAGATGTTGATATTTGGTTTGCTCAAGATTTTTCGCATAGAGATAAATTTTATCGTAATACAACAGGCGGAGGATCATATCCAAGAGAACATTTGTTTTCCCCGATCCTGAAGGGCCACAGATCAGCATTCTGAAAGCTCGATCCGGCATGAAAGGGTGAAGTTGTTGGAAATTGGTGAGTGGGTCATGGCAATCATAATTTGGAATCTTCATTTTATTGATGAACATCATGTTCTACATCTTGTTGAACATGATGTTCAGCATCTTGTTCTTCAGAATAAAATGAGTTTATTGAAATGGCAAGAAATTGCCAAAAGCAAATCTGCTTTGGGTAAAAAAATCAACTTTGTTCACGATGTTATCACCCAAAAAAAGTTGGGTGAAGAGACAAGTCAAATCGGACTTGAAAAAACATTCAAACCCATCACATCGAAACTGGATGAAGTGATTGCGTCGAATTTGAGGCCGCTGAGGTCGCTGACAAAACCCCGGAAAAAGAAAGTTGGAGAGATAGATTATGCGATAGAAGAAGACCCATTTGAAGATATGGATGTTGAAGGTTTATTTGATGATACGATTGTTGCACCGCAAGCAGCGAAACAAATCCCAGCAAGACCGCCAACATATGAAGAAATAATGAAAGAGTTATGAGAAGTTGAATCCAGCTCTGCTGACTCCGGTTCCGTTGACGCCCCACCTGAATATGAAGAAGATCCATCTCCTGATTATGCTTTGGCATCGAGTGATGAAGAGGATGAAGAAAGCGGAGAGGATGAAAAGGAAGCAAATAAATTACTATCTAACCTGAATCTCCACAATTATAATACGGTAGATTTACTCCTTGGTTCTTCAACGTTATCATCAACCCAGAAAAAAAAATTATCTTGAGAAAAAGGTTCTAGCCGATGCAATCTATAGAAGAAATCAATTAAAAGGTTACAAAGCTGCTTGGACCAAAAAGTTTAACAGAGGTGAAATAACTGCAGAGCAAAAGCAGAAACAACATCAAGGAATAGATCGTTCAAGTAAAGCATTAAATGATTACATAAAGCATAAAAAGAAAGCGGCAACATTTACCGGCTCGGGAATAAGAAAAAAGGGTGGGGCCGTCCGTTTTTTCTCCAACCCAAAAGAGCTTCTGAAGAAACTTGAGGTCATCGTTGGCTCCATCCTTGCTGGGAATACAAACGTTGACTTGAGAAATACCGGAGTTGCAATTCTCGATCTTCTCCTGAAAGAAGCAGTGATCAATAGATCCCAGCATGAGAAGATCTACAAAAACTATTTCAAACCATAAAATGGAAATCGAAAGAGAAATTGTTTTATCCTCCTTTTCCGTCAAGACAGGCGGCAACAAACCAGAAAATTTCACAACAAATTTCAATCGGCCCATTGCTTTGGATCCAAATTCCCAATATGTTGTTGGGCTTAACAGAGTCATCAATATGAGTTTTACGTGGTATAACATCAATGCTGGCCGTAAGAATCAACTGATCAGGTTCAGCTCTGACGGTGGGAAAACATTTTCCGATATCGCCTTCCCAGCTGGAGTTTGGGAATATGAGGGGATGAATAACTTTATTCAAGAAGCAACAGTGGTGAAAGAATCTGGAATTTTCCAAATCAATCTTGCTTTTAATGCAACAACCTTCAGAGTAACAATCACACTGGCAGAAAATTATCAACTGGATTTCAGCCAATCCAACTTCGGTGATCTCGTTGGTTTTGAGAAAAAGATTCTGAAAGACAAAGTTAATGTTGGCCCCAGAGTTCCAAACCTCAGTCAAGATACTGATATGTTGAACGTTCATTGTGATTTGACAAGTGATTCGCTTGTTGATGGAGAAGAGAGTGATATCATTTATTCCTTTTCAACATCTGTTCTGAAGCCATCATATAGTTTCACCCTTGAACCCATGAGAGTAACATTCAACCCTGTGAATAAAAACACAATAAGCTCCATTCGAATCTATATCACCGATGGGAAAAGAAGGGTTGTTGATTTGAATGGAGCTGATACAGCTTTCTCACTTTTATTGAAAAAGGTAATAAAATGAAATCATATGAATTTGCTCGTTATTTCCACCCCAAATTGGGGCGGTTTGTTCATCGGCATAAAGGTTCTGGTGTTATTGTGGATAATATTTTCAAACCAATGAGAGCTGTTGCATCAACCCTCTTCAAGAAATTCGCGAAACCCGTTGCGAAAAAAGCATTGGAATCAGGAATTTCTCACGCTGGAGATAAAATAGGCAAAAAAATGGTAGAAAAATCTGGTGATTTGATCATAAAAAACTGGGGAATATGAGAAAGGGGAAACCACCAGGCAAAACAAAGCCACCAGCTCGTCGCAATCAACCCTTGAAAGTTCTGATGCTATATTGAACAGGCTGATCTCTGGGCAAGGAATTCGAAAAAGAAAAAACAATATAAAATGGCTTTTAGATCGAATGAATATCTTCAAAGAAATGAATTAGTGCGCTTCCAGCTGGATGACACAATCAGAGCTCCAGCTAATGGACAACACCAAATGAAAGGTGGTTATAAATTCACAATTAATGACAGATCAGCTTTCTATGATTGGCATAATGCTTATTTCGAGGTGCAGTTTCAACTCCAAAAACTGGCGGATGGTGCTGGCTATGCAGCAGCTAACAGGATCACAGTGATCAATGGCGCTCATTCCCTGATTAAGCTCATAAAGATTAAATCTGCAGGAAAGATTGTTTATAATACTGATAATCTGCATTAAGTCTGTTTCGTAAAGAATTTGCTGGAATACTCCGATGACTTCAGCAGCTCCGTCGCCAAGAACAGTTTCTGGTATTTGGATACTAATGCAACAACAGCTAATACGAATCTTGGATTTGAAGCTCGCCGGTTGCAATCTCAAGCAGTTCAAAACGATGGAAACGGCGGTGCAAAGAACATTAACACGATCATTCCCCTGAATCGTTTTTCCTTTTTCGAAGAGTTGGAAGAGCGGATGCTTGTGCCTATGCAGTTGCAATTTGAGATAGCCCTCAATGCTGATGGGGAGCTGATTCATAAGGCTGCTGCTGCTGATGATGGAAGAGTTGTTGTGAACCGGTTCTTGCTTTGGGTGCCAAGACTGACTCCCAAAGATTCTCTGTATGACAAATTTGTCAGCTCATTCCTGAAAGAAACTCAATGGAAATATCTGAGGGAAATGTATCAGCAATCAGCTCCTGCACAATCATCAGGATTCTTCCAGATATCTGCATCCATTGACAATGTTAAACATATTTTTGTTTATTTGAAAAGAACAGACCCACCCAATGATGATCCTGCAGAAGATAGCCCTTATCTTATGGATACTTTCAAGCTGAATGAGGCAGATGCAAACTCATCCTTGTTGAACTGTCGATTGGAATATGGAAACGGCGTTTTCTACCCGGAAACAGAGTATGACAGTGAAAGCAAAGTGAGGATTTTCCAGGATGTCATGGCTTATGCAATGAGGAAAAATGATTTCAACACTGGAACGCAGCTGAATCTAGCCAATTTCAATTCTCTTTTCCCATTGATCTATTTCGATCTGACTTATCAAACTGAAAAACCAACAAGAGATCCCAAGCAGTTGATATTCAGATATCGATTGAACGCAGATGCAGCTGCAAACTTCAATGTACATGCGATAGTTCTCTATGAAGAACTGGTGAAAATTGATAAAATTGGAAATGAACTGGTTATTGTGTAATCTGAAAACATATTTCATCATTTAAAATGACAACATATCACCCATTCAAAGTAAATCTGACTGAAGGGCAAAAAACAAAGCTTGCAAAAGCCATGAAAACAAACAGTCCTGTCACACTGAGATTGAAAAATAGCCAGTTAAGTGGTGGGGATCAATTAAAGCTTACCTCCAATCAAATCAGGAGAATCAAGAAAGCTGCCGCCAATGGAAAAGGAACTGAGATTGCTATATCTAAAACGCAAGTGAGGCAGGCTGGAGGAAGCATCTTTTCTGCTATTGTCCCTTTAGCTCGGTCTTTAGCCCCCACCTTAGCAAAAACACTTGGTCTATCAGCTCTTGCTGGATTAGCCAGTGAAGGAGCAAGCCAAGTGGTTAAATCCATAAGCGGAAAAGGAGTGGGGGATTCCTTATTCCCCAAGATAAAATTCAGAAACTGATTGATAATAAACATTTGCTGACAAATAAACAGAAACAAGACATTTTGAATGCCCTTCAATCAGGAGGGCAAGTAGTTGTGAGACCGACAAAAACACAATCTGGTGGATTGTTGGGAACAATGTTAGCCTCCATTGGGATTCCTTTAGCGCTTCAAGCAGTTGGAAAGCTGTTTGGGAGGGGAGGTTCTGCACCACAAATTGGACGACCTAGAGAAGGGTATGGTGCACCCAGATTAGGCGCATATCCTCCTCCTCCTCCTCCTCCGTTTATTGGAAGTTGGCGTGGAAAAGGAAAAAAAAAGCAAAAAGGAAAAGGTCTGCTGTTAGGAGAAAACAGTCCTTTCAACAGCATACCACTTCTGGGGCAGATTCTATGAAACCCAAATTCAAGAATATTCCCCTGAGTAATTTTGACCTGATAGGATGGATTAGATATTTTAAAATTCCTGACTTCGGGGGAATATTTGCGAGAGATCAATTCAGGCCTGAAAATCATTCCCCATGCATTATCAATCTTGATTCGCTGGCGAATGCAGGAACTCATTGGGTTTGTTGTGCTCCTTCTCACGATGAGGTGTGGTATTTCGATAGTTTTGGAATGGGATTTCCCCAGGAATTCAAGCATAAAAAACCGATTCTTTGGATCAGCAGTCAATACCAAGCCATTGATAGCGTTCGTTGCGGGTATTATTGTTTGGTTTTTCTCCATCAACGGTCACTGGAGAAAGATTTCTATGATATTTTGAAGCCTTTCAGTTTAAGCGATCTGGGGTCAAATGAAAAATTTATAAAAGAATATTTCGAAAGAAAATGAAATCATATTGCGTGAAAGAGAAGAAACAAACTGAGTGCGTGGAGCCGTCCGGATATATGACTGCAAAAAATGGGAGACCGATGTTTTTCTGCCATTGCGCTTCATGCGGAATAAAAAAGACAAGATTTGTGAAGGGAAACTGACGCGGCCCTCACAAGGTGGGGGCTTCGGTGAATTAGCATTGACAGGTGTCGCTCATGCGTTGCCTTGGTTAGGAAAAAAGACTGTTGAAATGGGCCGTTATGGAGCCAGTGAATTGTTGAGAAATAAAAAGGCTCAAAAGAAAGCATTGGATTTTGCGTTGGATAAAGCAAAACCATTTCTCGCGAAAACCGCTTCTGATATGATGAATCAACTGAGTACGGCGATTAGACTAAACAGAAAATATAAAACAGATCGAGCAGATTTAGATGGCGCTGGGGTTGACATTCATAAATTAATCGGAAAACTGCCAAGGCCAAAGAAAGGTTTCACCCTCCCAGGTCATAACTTCACAGGCCCTTATAACCCACTCGATAAACAAGTCCGATTCGATGAAAATGGAAAGATTCTTAAAATTCTACAGCAACCCACAGGAAAAATAGATGCAGTTGCTATGCAGCACGATGTTGATTATTCTGTTTGCGCAAAACAATCAAAGCCGCGTCAATGTAAAAGCAAAGCAGACAAGAAAATGGTTGCCGCTTTGGATTCCATTCCTTGGAAAGAAAGACAGTGGGGTCATGCTTTGGCAAGAAACGTGATTGATGCGAAACAAAAACTTGGACTTGGCGTTTCAAAAAACGGGAAAAGATTTTGAGTGATGACTGGGCTCAAAATCTGGCAAATGAGTTACATAAACCAGTCAGGCGACGCTTCCCAAAACGGCGAGTCATTTCATTTGGGATTGATCAAATATGGGCAGCTGATCTGGTCGAGATGGGGAAATATTCAAGGTGGAATAAAGGAAACAAATGTCTTCTGATGGTAATTGATGTTTTCTCAAAGTTCGGTTGGATTCGTCCCCTGAAAGACAAGCGAGGACAAACAGTTGCCGATGCTTTCCGATCTATATTCAGGGAGCGAAAACCGGAAATGCTTTGGACTGATAAAGGAAGTGAATTTTTCAACGGAATAATGAAAGATCTGCTTGATAAGAATGGGATAAAATTGCATACAACGGAAAATGAAGAGAAATCATCCGTGGTTGAACGTTGGAATAAGACGATGAAGAACCGACTCTTCCAGATGTTTTCTGCTAACAATAATACGATTTATTTTGACAAACTGGGCAAATTAGTGGATGAATATAACCACCGTTTTCATTCCCGTATTCGAATGAGCCCCGCAGAGGCGAGTCAAAAGAAAAATGAGAAAAAGGTTTTTGCTAATTTATATGGAGATTTAGTTTATGCTAAACGCGATCCAGCTAAATTCAAAGTCGGTGATAGAGTCCGAATTTCAAAATGTAAACGAAAGATATTCGACAAAGGTTTCACGCCGAACTGGACAGAGGAGATATTTGTTATCGATGAAATATTGAACACAAATCCTGTAACGTATAAATTAGTTGATCTGTTGGGAGAAAAAATCGCCGGATCATTTTACGAAGCGGAACTTCAAAAGACAACGCAAAATATTTTCCGCATTGAAAAGGTTATACGCCGGGACCAGAAGAAAAGGAAAGCATTCGTTAAGTGGAAAGGTTATTCAAACAAATTTAATTCGTGGATTCCGTTGAGTGATGCGGAAAAGCTAAATTAATCTAGACAGAATATGAATGTTTTACATTCATATTCACGATTTCAAAACACCGCTTGACAAGTGTCGAAAACCACAACGATTCCAAAGCTTTACAAGTATATACATCTGTCCGTGACTATCTCTTTGAAATACTGGAGGCCACCAAAGCTTCATCCGTCAGTGACTATCTCTTCTAAAGCTAATTAACAATTAACTTAGCTTTAAAATTTCAATGCATAATATACACGATGGATCTCAAACTCTCGAGGATCTATTACAGCCCGAAAGGCTATTGGAGAAGCATTGCTGCTGTGAAAAAAGCTAGCTACAGTAGCTAAGGTATCAGACGATGCGGCAAAAAAGTGGCTCGTCAAACAAGCCCTTTGGCAGATTTACCTTCCAGCGCCACGCTACATCCCTCAACAAAAGTTTGATGTCTTCTCGCACAATGCGGTGCATCAAGCGGACCTTCTTTTCTTGCTCCACGACAAACGTCCTCGTGGAGGAAGAAGGTTTACAAATACGCTTTGACGATTGTCGATGTGGCTAGCCGTTTCAAAGCGGCAGAGCCCTTGACATCCAAAGAGTCTGATGAAGTTGCGAAGGCCTTTCAAAAGATTTACAGGCGCGGGCCTTTGAAATGGCCAGAGTTGTTGCAGGTTGACCCTGGACGTGAGTTTATGGGTGCTGTGACTAAGGCTATGGGGGATAGCAAAACTGCTATTCGTCGTGGGCGTGTTGATATCCACAGAGACCAAGCGATAGTTGAAAGATTCAACCGACCCTGGCTGAACGCTTGTTTGGACACCAGTATGCAGTTGAAATGCGCCTTCCCTCCGGCCAGAGATCGACTGAATGGGCTAAAAGGCTACGCGACGTTGTATCGGCTTTAAATAACGAAGTGACTAGATTAACTGGTAAGAAGCCTGCGCAAGCAATCAAAGAGAAAGCCGTTTCTGCCAAACCCTCTACCCCCTATTCGAGACCAGTGGGAGAGAACGAGAAAAAGCTCCCTCCCCGAGTAAATGTAAGATATTTGTACCAGCCTGGCGAGCTGGAGGGTGGGAGTAGGCGTGCGACTGATCCAATCTGGTCTTTGAAAGTCTACAACATTGAAAGGGTTGTTACCAAACCAAACGAGCTGATCGTGTATTACCTTTATGATGGGCCCAAGCGAGGCTTCGTCCGTGAGGAGCTGATGGTTGTGCCGGATGGCACTCAGTTGCCTCCGATATCTTTGTGACCATATGCCGGCGTGTGAATGCCGTCGTCTTTAATCCAACGCTTTGAGTCAAATAGCGAGAGTGTTGTCTTGTTTAGATGCACGCCATAGATCTGATGGTCTTTGCTTCGAAGCATGTCCATCCCGTGTTTGAAGGCTTCTTTTTTGAAGAGAGCGTCTTTGTAATTCTGGTGTATTATTTCCCTCTTTGTCACTACCTTCGTCGTGCCCATTGCTTTTTTGAGGTTTTTCTAATTTCCCAACAAGATTGAGTACATCTTCGAGCGCAAACACAAGACCTCAGAGATTGGCACGCCAGCACGTTCTCATGGCTGTGAAGGAAGTGGTCCTTTGGGAAGTCGCTCGTGTCGTAATAGAAGATGTCTTTCTCCATGTTTTTGAAGACATCCTCTGCCTTGATCTCTAGAAGCAGGGTATAGAGAATAGGTATAGAGGTAAAGAGAAGGTATAGAGAAGGTATAGAGAAGGTATAGAGGTAGAGAGTAGCTGGCATTCCGAACCGTATCTCAGATTCAGGTGGAAGTAATAGAAATCATACATCAAAGTCTTGGAGAGATCCAGCACACACATGCCTGTGTAGACCGGTCTGTTCAAACTTATCTTGTCTTTGTGCATCTGGATGCCAGCAAGACTCTCTCCGAACATTGATGTTCTTGCGAAGAGAGGGTTGGCGATTAACTTCCAGAGCTTGTCTATCTCGTACGCTCGAACAAGCTTCATGTTAACACGATTTCTGAGGTTTTCCATCGTCTTGCCGAAGACTGAGTTATTCATGAGCTTGTAGAAGTTCTTTTCAAAGTCTGATGTGGCCTTTTTTCTGAGCTCGGTGTTCAGCCTGATATAAGGCTCCATCCAATCCTTCTGGTCGAAAGCCAGCACCTTGTGAACTTTCTTCAGCTTCATCCCAAGCTTGAGATATTGTTGGAGATTTCGGTAGTGAAGGACATAGTTGTGCTTGTGTTTCAGTGTGAGGAGTAGCTTTTCGGTCCTGTCCTTCCCTAGATTCTACTCTTTCGCAAGGGATTGTTATGATTGGTATGGCGACATCCACTCATTCGGAACTTGTGCCCTCTCTGGAGCAAGAGGGTAAGAGTTGTGCTTGTCGTGGAGCTCTTGTGGGTACTCTAAGTCTACCTCGAGAATGAAGCCTCTCTTTCTCTGTTCGGTTCCCACTTCATGATCTGCCCTTCAGTTGGCATCTTTCAGGCCCAACTGAAGTTACCAACGGGAAGCGCCTGGCTCATGACCCATCCGTAGAGATTATTTGCATCGAAGTAGATCATGTAGACTGTCTCTTTGTTTGGGTTGTAATCGCTGAGGTATGGGTTGTTTGCCTTGATGTATCGCTTCTTGGTGGAAATGCCACCTCTCGTTACCTTTTCGACAAAGAGATGCATGTTGTAGTCGGTCAGAAGCTCTAGCTTAATGCTTGTGTATTTTAACAATGTGTCCCAACTCAAGCCTGGACTTGTATAGTAATGTGCTGGGTCTAGACCGTAGTTTGTAAGGCACATTTTCCTAAAGTTCTCAAACACGCCTGAAAGGAGCAAGACGTCTGTTAGCAGATAAAGATCGTGATACTCTCCGAGATTCATGCACCCGAAGGCATCCCAAACTCGTTTGGCGTGCTCGTAATCTTCGTCTGTGATGTGCCCATTTTTGAGCTTGCTGTAGAAGGCCTCATTCAGTGGCAAAGACTCTTCTTTGAATCGCTCAAAAGAGTCCATATACTCGTATGGATAGACACCCTTTCGGAGTAGAAGGCTTCTTTTTGCTGGATCCGTTTCATGTTGCTTTGTGATCTCGAAATCCTCTTGCTTGTTTGAGGCAACAAGGCTATCGAGGCTTGATGGGAAGGACTGGAAACTGTCTATGAATCTCAGCTTGCCTAGGGAGAAAGAGATGTATTTCTCCATATTATTGGGGATACACTCCAAATCAGAACCAACCTCCGCGATTTGCTGCATTAAGTGATGAGCATCATAGCCTTTTAGATTGTGAAAGACAACTGGGATAATTGTTTTATTGGGGTTGATTCGAAAGTAGCTTCTGTTACAAGTGTTGTGAGCTGCACCACGGTATTTACCTCAAATATGACAATGGTCTCTTACCACATCTCTGAAGTAGTCGCGCAATGGAGGTTTGCCACAGAAGAAACAATCGTCTTCTATGATGTCGTGTGTCTTCGTCTTTCTTGGGTGCCACTTGCCAATGATTTTGTTGCCATCATCGTCTTGTGTAGTGAGTTTTAGGACTTCGGAGTAACAACTATTTCTGCTGCCTGGCGCCATTGTACTCCTGTGTACCATGCCGCAATACTCTCCTGTTGTTGGGCTGTAGAAATCAATCTCGTCTCTTACATTGTGCCGGATCAAATCCTTGTTGCAGATGTGGCAATCGACGGCTGTGCTGAAATCCCTCCAATCGTCCTTTGTCATTTGTAATGGGGCCTTTTGTAAGAGGGCTTCTCTTATTTCTTTATCCACTCTAAGAGGAGCAGTCAAAAACTCTCGCACAGCATTTTTACCTCTATAGAAGTATGGCTTGCCTGACACGCCGTCCGATCTAACAACAACAAAGGAAAAGCCGCAAGGCTTGTGAATTTCTGTCTTTGTGGTGCTGCTTTGTTCCGTGGGTGGGATGCACATATCTACCTTCTCTATAATACTCTCGCAATCGGCGTATATTGTGAACGGTGCCTTCATCTGTTTTTGAAAGTTAGTAAAGCGAAGGATATTTTTGCCTTTCTCTGGCATCTCGACTCTGACTGGGCGGCCAACAGCTCCTCTGCAAGCGTTGAGATGATTTTCGAGAACGATGTCTGTTGAGAAGCCTTGCAAACATCTCACATAGAAGTGAACATAGTTGCCTGTAGCTTATTTATCGTAAAGAAGCCTGCTTAGACTCTTGATATAGCAGTAACGATAAATGTATTCATCGGTATGGAGGTTTATCTTAGAAAGAAGCATTACATTGACACATGGGATTCCCTTGCCTTCCATATCGCTAACATGGTAAATCACTACTTTTTCGTCTTTCCAGCTTAGAACATTGATTGCAATGTTATTAAGCTTCTCGACCTTTCATGCAAAGGCGTTGGGAAGGAAATGCCTGTAAAGTCAAAGCCGTCATTTGTTGGATATTTACTCGTCCTTTCCGGGTGAACCGCAACTGGAAAACGTGATGCTCTCAAAGCTCATTGCAAACAAGCATGATCTCTGTTTTTGATGTTTATAATTGCTTGTTTGGCTTTGAGTTTTAGAGGAAGAGGGATGTAAGAGCCGCCTCTTATTGGCACATTTTTTGCAAAGTCTAAATAAACGGTCAAATCCCCATCAACAACCCATCCTGAGCCTCTTTCTACCCAACCAGCAATTATTTCTCTTTTACTGTTTATTTCGGTTTTAAGTTTTTTTTATGATTGATTCTTGATCAAAGGCATTGACAAGTATTGGCACGTCCTGTTTAAAGAGGGATTCAATTTGTTCTTCACTGGTGTTAGTTTCCTTTCTAAGCTTAACCATCATTGTATAATTAAGCTTTAATGGGCCTAAACGATCAGATTCTAATTTAATTACTCTAAGAAGCTCATGCTCGATTCTTTTGTGAGACACAAGTAAATCCCTCTCCTGGAAGTCATCTGAAAGGATCATCTTATAACTGTGCAGCAAACTTCGAAACCTGCGATTCTGTTGTATAAGAGCGAGGCCTGCCATAGCCGTATATATAGAAAGGGGTATACATTTCTTCAATGTGTGATGCCCAAACCCCAATGTCTCCAGGAAGGCTCCATGGGGTGGAATTACCCGTTAAAAACAATGGTTTAAAATTAAATACGAAGACAGTAGTAGGTAGAGTACCGATTAGGGGAGCAGCAAAAATAAGGTGTAACTCACCCCCACGGATCATTCCTGGATATGCTCACATCGATGAGTTCCCACGGACCGACTGGAAGGAGGTCCGTGGGTATATTTCATCGATGTGAGCATATCCAGGAATGATCCGTGGGGGTGAGTTACACCTTATTTTTGCTGTCCCCGAATCGGTACTCTAGCTACTACTACCTTGGAATCTTATGTTGTGCCCATCATGTCATGGTTGCTCTAGTCTAGTAACCAGTAAACTACATCTCTTATTCAAGTTCAAATGCCAAAAAGCCACATCACAACACAGTGGAAAGTAACCCTAAATCAGACTGATCATCTGGGAGCAGTTTTTTAGTCCTTGGCTGTGAGTCTAAACTTGATAAAGATGTTCCAACTTACTCAATTTTCCTAATAACTTTACTGTGTTGAGAAATGACCGAAATTGCAATGGTGGAGGGGTGTTTCAGGCCATTAAGTCTGATATTATCTGTGAAGAACAACCCAATTTTGGAAATGACAGCGAAATCATCTGGTCCTCAGTTAAATTTAGTAATCACAAGACTCTCTACTTAGCATCCTGTTATAGACCTCCAAGTTCTTCACCTGAAGTTTTAGATCAACTGTCAGATTCCTTTAACTGTGTCTTGGAATCATCCCACCATCACCCCAACATAATAGCAGGGGCGACTTCAATCTTGGTGACATTGATTGGTCTGTTGAGGTCCCGTTTGCTACCAATAAAAATACCTCAACCCAACATAACAGACGGACAGTACTAAACCACGAAACACCGAAACAGCGAAACACCGAAACGAAACACCGAAACAGCGAAACAGCTATTTTTTTCCTTACGGTTTTTCTGAAACAGTATTTTTTCAAGTGATTGAAATTCTTTGAAGTATATAAAATTTTATAAATTATTCGTATTTAATTTTCGCAACCGAGTGCTTCAGACTTTTGGAAGCGAGTTTTCACTAGGGAGTTTTTCTGAATTCTCGTTAAAATTCATGCTATCGGTCCTATCGAATTTTTAAATTTCTTACTGTTTTCTTTTTAATTCTCGCCAAGAAGCTTTTTTAATTGTCGCTTGGGAGTTTTCAAATTAGTGAAATCTTTCCTCGGGTTCCCCTCGCTTGGGCATCTGGAAAATGAGTTGTAGCGTTACACGAGCCGACCGCGAGCCCGAGTCAACCTCGAGTCACGAGTCAACCTCGAGTCAAGCCCAAATGTTGGATTTTTTTCCATGCCACAGAAAAGCAACTAACAGTCTGTAGGAATTTGACATGAATATTCTACTTTCCTTATGAGTCTAATGGCCCTGATGTAATAATTGTTCGCTTCGTGACCAAATAGACAAATTCGGCTAACGCATTGTTGTACCCAATTCAAACCTTCTGGGAATAAGATTCTTTGTTCACAATATTTCCATATAATTTCCATGTCAATGCTTCATTGATATGGAAATATGACAAACAAAGGGTTCTAATCCCAAAGGGTTTGAATTGGGTTCAACAATGCGTTAGCCGAATTTGTCTCTATGATACACAATCGTTGATAGTGTTGTCATAGTATGCTTAGCGTGACATGCCATTGTGTTATGTATTGGGCATGCGTACTTCTTACCACTCAGGTCCGAGCACATGGCGAGTAAGTGAGATCAATAAAAAGATGTCTTCGAGCGAAATAACTCGTGTATCGTGCCTCCATTTTCCGACAAGTGTACGCTGCGGTTGCCGATGAACTGTTCTGTTGGATTCGATGCTTTTTTCAAGCAAATTTCAGGCAACAAAAAGCACATACATTCATCGCGCCTCGCGGTTTCTTCGAACTTGAATGCGCGGCATGTGTAAATAAACCTTGAAAGTCTCCAAATTTGATCTGCTCATTAGAATTCTAGATAAAGCGATGTAAAGTACATTTTTATCGCAGCCGGCGAAACTAAGTTTTATTTCTACTGTTGGGCCTTTTTCGTTTTACCTTAATTCAAGAGTCATTTGTTAAAGCGAAAAGAAAAGCTTTACTCACAACAGAAGTCACAACAGAGGTTCGATCTTTAATAATACAATTGCTGTGTTCAGTGTGTCTTGGGAGCCCCTAATATTTTTACAAAAACCAAAGCTGCTACCAGGTTTTGTAGTCGGTAACGGCTATTACAAGGGAATATTTCTTTGCGGTCTTCATTTTCCCGAAATATTTTCAGCTGCAAAGTAAAGACCTGCAACTACCTTATTCGTACTAATTTTCGCGAGGCTTTAATTTCGCGATTTTCGCGATTTGTAAAAAATCGCGAAATTAAAGACTCGCTAAAATTAGGATACGCGAAAATTAAACACGCGAAATTTAATACACTTCTATAATTGCTTTAATCGATGATTAACTGCGTTTATAGCTACATGGTAATTGTCATCAGTCTATTTATCTTCTACTTCAGCACTTTCTTCATCCGAATCACTCATTTCTTCTTCTTGTACATGTAGCTCTTTTGAAACATCTTTCGTGCAGTCATCAAAATGTCCAATTTAGGTCAGGCTTTTTATAATTAGCCAACACAAGCTCTTAGCTCCGTCTGAGGACCCATTTAAAGATATAGACAGTGCACCACAGTAATAATATAGACATTGCACAAGGCTGTATCGGAAGACATACTTAAATTGTATTTCATTATTATTCATCTATAGTTTTGTTCTGTTTCAAGGGTGTTAAGCATTTATAATCATTACAGAACTGTATGGCATAGGTATTTAAAATCATATTTTTATAATTGACTTTTATTAAGTACAATATTGCATTAGCATTTGATTGATTTGCAGTATTTGCTTGATTAGTCTGATTATAAACGCTATTTCTATTACCTAATTGCAAATCATGATTGCAAATCAATCGTCATTTAAGAGATCATTCAATAAAAAACGGTTTTTTAAGTCTGTCTTTTGTCAATTTTCGCGAAATTAAATGCCCTAAATTTATCATTTTTTACAAAATCGCGAAAATTAATGCTCGCGAAATATTCGTGTTCCAAATTCGCGAAATTAAGTGCCCGCGAAAATTAGTACGAATAAGGTACACTGAGAATCTATCCGGTGGGGGTGGCGGGGGGGGGGGGAGGTACTCTATACATTTTTTGGTGGGGGTGTGCCGCTGGGACTCTGAAACCCTTATCCTATACCAAACCATACTAAACTAGACAACGAAAATCCCTACCCTATCCCGGACTTGCTATTTTTATAACTGTATCACTATTACAGTCAAATATACGCTAATTAAAACAATATCTTTTAACGTCACATTTTCTTTCTCTTCCGAGTTTCAATTCCTATTCTTGACTTAATTCTTCATACCACTGATCAGTTTCCCAGCAAATGATACCCTATTCTAGACTAAAACTCTCTGATTTCTATACCCTATCCCAGACTAAAATGCTTGAAAACCATACCCTTCACATCGGCACATACCCGTATAGCTTATGTATGACAGTACCCCCTCCCCCCCCCCCTACCGGGGAATCTACCCACGGCAGTCGATTTGTACCGATTCAGTTCAGGACACTGAAACAGTTGGGCCGCACTGTAAGCTTATTGAAACTTGCCCAAACAGAGACGGCTAGTTTGTTGCACTGAGCCTTCTTCGTTTTTTGCGTATTGGAAAGCACGCGGACGACCAAACCACAAGATAAATGATCTTCTCAAAAGATCCGTCAAGTGTTTATCCCGGCGAGTGCGTTTGGAAAAGGGAAGAAAATTGGTGAGTTAAGCGAGCCAAGCGTGGAGATTCATCAGTTCACAAGTGAAGATAAATGAAGAATAGTATAATAATAATCGCACCACTCTCCAAAGCATGAAGTTTCTAAATTACATTTCAGTATGTTTTACATATGTAAATGAAATATTGGCAGTCCAATAATTATTACATCAGGGCCATTAGGAGAGTAAAATTATTCATGTCCATTTCCTACAGACTGTTAGTTGCTTTTCTGTGGCCATGAAAGTCTAAAATGGAAAAAAATCCAACATTTGGGCTTGACTCGAGGTTGACTCGTGACTCGAGGTTGACCCGTGACTCGAGGTTGACTCGGGCTCGCGGTCGGCTCGTGTAACGCTACAACTCATTTTCCAGATGCCCAAGCGAGGGGAACCCGAGGAGAGATTTCACTAATTTGAAAACTCCTAAGCGACAATTAAAAAAGCTTCTTGGCGAGAATTAAAAAGAAAACAGTAAGAAATTTAAAAACTCGATAGGACCGATAGCATGAATTTTAGCGAGAATTCAGAAAAACTCCCTAGCGGGAATAATAAACTCGCTGGCGAAATGTGAAAACTCGCTTCCAAACGTCTGAAGCACTCGGTTGCGAAAATTAAATACGAATAATTTATATACTTCAAAGAATTTCAATCACTTGAAAAAAACACTGTTTCAAAAAACCGGAAGGAAAAAATAGCTGTTTCGCTGTTTCGGTGTTTCGTGGTTTAGTATTGTCCATAACAGACTACTTCAAATTGCTGAAGACCTTTCGTTTACTCAACATGTTAAATCTGCTACTCGTCCAGAGTAGTATTAGAGTTGGGGTACCAGATCAAAAAAATATTTTTTTGATCTGATACCAACCCAACTCTATACTACTTTCCATATGATGGTAACCAGTTTTTTTGTTTCCATTTAATGTAAACCAGATTTGGAAAACTATATGTTTCCATAAAATAATTAAACTATATGTTTCCATAAAATAATTAAACTATATGTTTCCATAAAATAATTAAACTATATGTTTCCATAAAATAATTAAACTATATGTTAATAAAAACAAAGTGCGTTTATTCCATTGCGTGATTTCCTTTGCGTGACATAATTCTCGGAAATCTATATGTTTTTTAAATATAAGAGTGCGTTCACTAAAAAAGCAGTTTTGCATTGGAATTTTGACATGGTTCCATGTGTTCTCTCTCTTCGGATGGTTTAAAATGTTGGACATTATAAAGGATCCTTGAAAAGAAATAATATATTTTCTTCAAATAAATGAATACCAATATGTGATAAGGTAAAGAATGATCAATTTAATGAAAGAATGATGAGTTTAATTTTTGATGACATAGTGCCCGTATGCGTAACTGTTGATTCCGTCTTCTAGTATATATCGTTTATCATCAAAGCATTCATAACTTCCCAATTGATGATTTTGACTCCTAATTGTTTTCATTTGATGGTGCATCTGTTTATTATTGAAGAGTGTGTCTTTGTAGTTTTCATGTTGGATTTCATTTTTAATGACATTCTTTTTGATTCCTTTTGCTGTTTTTCCACCTTTTTGATCGTCTTTCATGTAGCTATACATTTTTGATCGTAGACCGACGAATTCATAAATGGGAACTCCTGCGGCTTCATCTTTGAATTTACCATTTACTTTTTTATTTAACTTATTAAAATACGGTGAGCTTTCAGGGTAGTCGCTGTTATCGAATTTATCTTTATCGTTCCAGAAATCCCTATAGACGTCTTCGGTTTCGATTTCATAGGTTAGGGAGTCTGTATCGGTAAAGAGCAGCTTAGCCTTATTACCATACTTATCTTTGATATAGTTATAATGAAACTCATACATTAATGTCTTACTAAGATCTAGAATACACATACCCACATATGCCGGCCTGTTTAGGGTTAGTGTTTCTTTGATCTTATGAACGGCTACAAGGTTTTCATTGAAGATCTTACTACTTACATAAGTAGGTTTAGCAGCCATTTTTAATAGTTTCTTTTCATCAGTTACTAATCTGACATCAACTCTCTTTCTTAAGTTTTCCATTGTTTTACCAAAAACACTATTATTCATAAGTTTGAAAAAATCTTTTTCAAAAGCATTTTTGGCATTCTTCCGTTTGTTGGTGTTGAAGTCAATGTATTGTTTAAGCCAAGGTGACTGATTAAATTCTAATACTCGATGAACTTTAATGACTTTTAATCCAAGATCTGAATATAATTGAAGGTTTCTATAGTGTAGAACATATTTCTCTTTGTTTCTTGAAGTTGGAATCAGTTTTTGTTCGAGACCTGTTGATATATTATATTTGGTAGCTATTTTTTTACAATACCCAGACAGCATATCTTTATTTACACAAACCCTCTCAGCAGCTAGTGGATAGTCGTTATGAAGATTATGCAGTTCTTTAGGATATTCTAAATCAACTTCTAGTATCAAACCCTTTTTACTGTCTTCTTTGTACTTAGCCAGGTTAATATTGTCAATCTGGTTTTTAGTCATCCATTTGAAACCACCAGTTGGTAAATATTGACTCATCGCCCAACCATACAGATTGTTCGCGTCTAGATACATAATATACTTTGAGGGCGTCTTTTTATTGTATGATTTCATATATTTATTGTTAGCTTTACCGTATCGATTGGCTATATACGATATACCACCACGCATACCCTTTTCAATGAATTGAAACATATCAATATCAACCATAAGCTCTAATTTAATGTTAGTCATTTTTAGCATAGCATCCCATGACAAACCAGGAGATGTGAAATAATGACATGGATCAAGTTTATAGTATTCTAAGCATGTTTTCCTAAAGTTTTCAAACACATCAGCTAATAGAAGGATATCAGATTTCAAATACAAGTCATGATACTCACCCATTGTTTTAAGCATGAATGTTTCCCATACAGTCTGAGCATGTTGATAATCTTTATTGCTTATATGCTCATTATTCATGATACTAAAAAAGTCTTCTTTTGTTGGTAGTTTTTCATTGAATTTATCAAAACTGTCCATGTAGTCATTAGGGTATACTCCTTTTCGAGCCATCAAATCAAGCTTTTTACCTTTGAATTTTTGAGAGGTATATTTTAATGATTCTCTTGGGAGATTACTCACTAGTTTGTCTAAACTAGAGCTTATGAATTGGAAACTATCAATGAAGGTAAGATGATTACCAAGCATGAAAGCCATATACTTTTCCATGTTGTTAGGTATGGCATTAATATTCATCTGTATCTTATTTTTGTATGTATGTTTCTTAACAATTTCACCGATCTCTTGCATGATGAAATGTGAATCATAACCTCTCAAATTATGAAATATGACAGGAATTTTTATTTCTTCTGGATTTACTCTAAGTTTCAGATTACATTCTTGATGAGCAGAGCCTCTATATTTTCCAGTAATATGACAGTGGTCTCGAACTCGAATATCTTTCTCAGTATATTTTTTATTACAAATATGACATTTTTTAGCTTTTTGAAATTCCTCATCATCTTTAGTCATTCTTAATGGTTTATTGAAATCTTTTTTCATAACCTTCTTACAATATTTAGCTTCCTCCAGCATAGCTTCCATAAATTTGTAAACGGCTTTTTCACCTCTGTAAATTTGTATTGGTTTGGTATGTTTATCATCATAACAACAAACGACCTTATATCCATAACCACAGTCTGTATGCTTCTGATAAGCCTGTGTGTATGATTTATCATTATTGGGTTGACAACCATGTATTTTTTCAGTAATAACCTCAAAATCTGCATAAATGACAAATGGTACTGGTAGTTGTTTATGAAAGTTGTTGAATCTTAGTATATTATTATCCTTCTCAGGCATTTTAATTGCTTGTGTTCCATTCAATTGTATACAGTTTTCTTTATGATTGTTTAATACTCTTTCAGAGCTAAAACATTGAAGACAATACATGCAGAAATGTTTCTTCTCTTTATGTTTTGTTTGATTGAACATGAATTTGTCAAAATCTTTGATCAACACATAGTGCTTGTTTTCATTTTCTGTTATCAGAAGCAGATTCATACGGTCTTCATATTTTTCTTTTGATACATAAATTGGATATGGTTGTTTATCTTCATAACCGAAAACATTTATGTTGATATTATTTTGTTTTACAATCTTGTTGTACTGTTTGGTGGTGACTGGGAATTCAATCCCCGAATAATCTAAATTTTCAATGAATTGCTTGTCAACTTTTTTTATTCTCTGTGGGTATTTGTCTTGAGGATTTAAATGTCTAATGTGACACCATCTAAAGCATTCATTGTCATTGTTTTTCATGTTTATCAAACCTTTAGCACTGTTTCTGAGTTCTTGTGGTAGTTTAAAATATGAAGATCCTTTCATTGGTTGATATTTTATCATATTAAGATAATGATTGTCAACTGATTTAACAGTCCAACCAGATCCCTCTGAAATCCACTCAGCAATGTTATCTATTATCTCTTGTTTAGACATTTGTAATGCCTCGCGGATTTCTGTTTGGTTAATAATTGTTATGGCCTTGCTATTGAAATATGCTGTTTTAAATATGATTTCATCATCAGACATCTTACTAAATACCACCTTAAATGTCTCAACAAATTTGAGACCTTTCATTGATTTTAGTAAACTTACAAGATGGTATGTGACGGCCTTTCTTGTGTTTTGTAGTTACACCAATGGGTCTTTGTTATTTTTAATGCTTATTTCATAAGACTTTGTATAGCCTTTAAGAGCTTTGTCTGTTTGCTCTATTTTAGTTCTTGGTATTGGAACTGGTCTTTTAGTTCTTGGTGCTGGCACTGGTTTAATAGTTCTTGGTGCTGGCACTGGTTTATCCCTGAATTCCAATGGTGGAAGAATTATATTGTCTTCATACTCATTCACCATCTGTTTGACGCTCTTTCGAGGTGTTGGGATAGGCCTCCTTGGTTTTACAGTCCTTGGCTTATCAATTGGTTTGGTATCATCTACCACGATAATATCAGGCTTCTTTTTCTCTTGCTTCAATAGCATTTTGATTAGCTCTGATTTACTAAGTTTTTTAAGATCTCTCTCATTCATTACTATAAGGTTAGATTTTTCTGATTTCATTTATATATATTATAACTATATATTTTATTTTTAAGCTTTAAACATAACTAATGAATGCGTTTATCATGTTCATCCAGTTTATGATTTGTATGCGTCAGATAACAAAGGAAATATAATTAATTTAATTAAGAAGGTACCTAATAAAGGTAGAAAAAACAATTCTGGTTATATGTATTGTGCTGTAAGAAAATATGGTGGTAAACAAAAAACATATTATATGCATCGATTTGTTTGGGAGTGTTTTAACGGTTTAATAACTGACAATAATATAAAGGATATAATAATATAATATAATATATAAAGGATAATAATATAAAGGATGATAATAGAGTATGCAATCTCCAACTAGTAACACAAAGTGAAAATACTAAGAAATCAGCACAAAAACGTGATTATACATTTGTTGCTAAAAATCACAAAAATAAAAAATGTGTTAAAGCCACTAATTGTAGTACTAATCAAGTTTCATATTATAACAGTTTGTATGCTGTTCAACAACATCTTCAAATAAATGCTGGTATTGTAAAAATGGTATCTGAAAGTGCCAATAACTGTAAATCAGGTGTCTCGAAAAAAGACGGATGTTCATATAAATTTGAGTATGTCAAAAAAGAGGATATGATTCATGATTATATAAAATCAACACAAAAACGTTCTAAAATGTCTGAAGAAGACAAAAAGAAACACCAAATGGAATCTGTGAAAAAATGGCAAAACAAAGAATACAAATGCCCGAAATGTGGCAAAACTTATAAAAATAATTATAAATATGTTCACAACAAAAAGTGTAAATGAATAGCCAGAAACAATTATATATTTTTGGCTACAAAACAGCGAATGCAAAGATATAAATATCTCAGAAATTTCTGGGATACTTGTAAATAGTAACATCTCCTTAAACCTTTTTTAAAGCCAAGTCTCATTAATCAAATGAATGTCTCTCAATCTCTCGAAATTTGCATTACTTGTTGTATTCACAGGTGTAAAAATATTATTTTCACGTTTGAGATATTTGACATTATCAACTTTGGTTTGTTTCAACACATTACATTCATCATCGTATCTATTGTTTTCTATCTCATTGCAGATAATATTCAATAACTGTTTCAATGTTATATCTTCATCAATTTCATGTATTTTTTTATGATAAAGTTTCAACAATTTCTTTTTATATTGTAACAGATCCAATGTACGCTCATTATCATATATTTTATCATGAAGATTGTCTATTTCATCTTCACATTCATGAATTTGAAAATTTATTTTTTTGATATATTTCTCAATGCCACTCATGATATATATAAACATTATATATTTTTGACATCTTTTAACGGTATCCATGAATTAAATTCTTTTGGATAACCAGACCATGATACCAAAGCTTGTTTTTTCTTATAGTCTCTTTTGATAACCTTATCTATACGAAAAACATCTTGTTTAGCTTTTAATAACTCCTGTTGATAGAAAGATCCTTCTATTGATTCATTATTAAGATCCTTTAACTTATATGTAATAGGGTTTGTGTATTGGATTTTATCAACTGTAAATACCTCTTCAGTCCAATTTGGAGTATATCCTTTATCAAATGTTTTTCTCTTATATTTAGATATTCGAACTTTATCACCAACTTTAAATTTTGGTTGAAACGATAATGGCTCAATATCATATAGATTGAAATAAACAGTTCCTTCATTCTTTTTCATAGATGCTTCAATAGGTGTCATTTTAATGCTTGAATGCTTTGTACTGTTGTATTCATTTAATAGTTTTGGTAACATGTCTAAATATTGCGTTGTATTTTGAGCTGTAAATTGTTTCCACATTTTAGATTTTAATGTTCTGTTAAATCTCTCAATAACAACAGCTTTACCTTCATTGAAAGTAGAATACATCTCAATATTATTTTTCTTTAGCCAGTCTTTGAAAGTTTTATTATAGAATTCAGACCCTTGGTCTACCCAAATAAATTTAGGTTTCCGTTTGGATTTTTTAATAACATCATCAAATGATTCAGTAATTGTATTACCGGTTTTATTTTTAATGGGAATGCTCCAAGCAAATTTTGAAAACACATCAATGATGTTTAATAAATATCTATATTCTTTATTCCATTTTGAAAACTTCTGCATTTCTACAAGGTCAGCGCTCCAAATATCATCTATTCCATTAACAATAACTCTTCTTGTTTTAAATTTTCGTTTGATTGGCTTATGTAATTCATCGGCTAATTGTTGAGCCCAATCATTTTTACTCAACTCCGCTTTCCGTTTTTTGGCTTCCTTTTTTGTTTAACAACAAGGCCTAATTTCTGTTTTATATCAATCGTGTTTCTAACCAACCAAAGACCCCATTGTCTCTCATCATATGGTACTTCATCTAAAGCTTTGACCATTTTTGTCTGCTCTATTCTTGCACTTTCTGTCGTCTTTACAAACACTATAATCAACATCGTGCTGCATGGCAATGGCATCCGTTCTTCCTGTAGGTTGGTCATATATTTCTAATATTTGGCCAGTTGTTGGGTCATATTTCACTTGACTCTCTAAATCATTATAAGGCCCAGTATATTTATGACCGGGTAAAGTCCAACCGCCTTTAGGTTTTGGTAATTTACCGATAGCCTTATGAATATCAACAGCACCACCATGAAGAGGGTCCAGTTTTCGGCTTATATCACCAGTAAAACTGTCAAGTGCTTGATCTAGATATTTGTTAGCCATACCTTTGATTTTTTGTTTTACAAAATCAGATTTAATAGCCTTTGAAGCACCCATTCTACCAAGATTATAAACACCTTTTAAACCAGCTTTCAAAGCTATTTCACCTAAGCTATGACTACCTTCTATATCAAATAAGCCCGCGCCTTCAGACGGGCCTTTTAGTTTTCCTTTTTTTTAACAAATTTAGTCTTTGTAATCCCACATTCAGCGCAAAGTGCATTTCAACATAGTTCGACCATTTTCAGTTTTCACATATCGTTCGCTTCCTGGTACACATTCAGATACTTTATTCTGTTTAACACAGAATGATTTAGTGATATATGATTAGAATGATATAAGTTAGATATTTCTGAAATAATATTCGAGGAATCTCTCATTCTTCATTGTGTCATATATGTCAAACACTTCCAATAAATTATAATACGAATTCCCCTTATTCATTTCGTTCAGAAAGTATAAACAGAAGTAGCCACATGTAGACGTTTTTATGTTTTGGATTTGGTTGTTTTGATGTAACAGAGTCAAATTCTTTCTTTTTGCATGATTTACGATTTCTTGAAATGGAGGCATACCAAATGAATCGAAATAATTTATCACATTATCCTTGACATAAGTTGTAACCCAATGACTTCCTGCCATATAACTAGGTTCAAGATTGTAAATAAATAATGCTTGTATATGATTATGCGGAACTCTTTCATCCCTTGACAGAACATCACTGATTGGTATGTTTAAATATTTACACCATTTTATTAGATCATGATTACTTAACGGGATGTCTTTGTGGAATTTAGGTTTTACAGTATTGCTCCTAGAAGTGGGATGCCATTGAATGGACTGCTTTTCCCTAATAGCAAGCCTTCGCCTCTTTTGGTTGTCTTTTTTTTTGGTTGTTTTTTTTAATCCCCATACCAATCGTATTATCAGGCCAACTCCCATAAAATGGAGGTGGTTGTCTGTATATACCTAGTCTTGGAGCTCCTCTACCAGCTTTTTTCTTACTAGTTCCGATTCTAGGAGCACCACTACCAGTTTTACTAGTTAAAGTATTTAGAAGTAGTGGGACACCAATGCTTGCCAACAGAGTGCCTAAAAATCCTCCTGATTGTGTTTTTGTTGGTTTCACATGAACACCTGAACCTGATTGAAGGGCATTCAATATATCCTGTTTTTGTTTCGTCGATAAAAGATGCTTATATTCTATCAGCTTATTGATTTTTTCTTGTGGTATCAGAAAACCACCAGACTGTATGCCTTTTCCAGATATTGCTTTAACAACCTGACTAGCACCTTCTGAAGCCAATCCAGCAAGAGCTGATAGACCTAAGGTTTTTCCTATAGTTGGTCCCAAAGTTTTACCTAGTGTTATAATAGTAGTCAATGAACTTCCACCGACTTGTTTTCTAATATTTGTTTTCGCAAGTTTTATATCCATCCCCTTCTTCAATAGCCGATTTTTCTCCAACCTTTTTTTACCATCGCTGGAACATATAGAGTATCATTCCCATGAAGAGACTCATTTGAAAGCCTGAGAACAATTGTTTCCCTTTTATGGAAAGCATTGCTAAGATTCGTCTTTTGATTGTCAGATAATTTCACATTAATCTCAAAGAGTTGAGTCATTTGTTGTATATAATATATGTTATATAATTTTCTGGTTATAAAACATATATAAAATAAGGATATTATTATTACTGTTGGGTCATCGACTTCTTTATACTATTACCAATTCATTTCCCATTTTGTCAATGACGACAATCTCCTCATATAGAACGATGGCATGAACATTGAAAGCACTATTTGCAGCACTGTTGGCGTTCAGTTTATACCTGAAGATCAACTGCTTTGGGTCTCTTGTTACTTTCTCTGTTTGATATGATAGATCGAAATAGATTAGTGGATAGAGACCATTGTAATTCGATAGGTTAAGCTGTGTACCGCTGTTGTAATCATTCTTTCTCATACCATAGGACATTAAATCATTGAAGATCCTTACTTTTGATTCTGAATCGTATTCAGTCTCTGGGTAGAATACTCCATTGCCATATTCCAATCTGCATGTTGTAAGACTGCAAGCATTATCACCTGAATTTACTTTAAAAGTGTCAAACAGGTACAGATTCGCCTCTGCATTGTTTGTTTTAGCTCTTTGTAGATATACAAATATAGCCTTAACATTATCAATACTGGATGAGATTTGGAAGAATCCACTACTATGTGTTGCTGCTGATACTTCATACATTTCTCTGAGATACGTCCATTTATCCTCTTTCAAAAAAGAGCTAACAAACTTATCATATAGACTGTCCTTAGGTGTCAATTTTGGTATCCAAAGTAGTAATCTATCAATAACAACTCGTCCGTCATCTGCTGCACCTGCCTTAAATATTAATTCATTGTCATTCTGTAACTGTATATTAAACTGAAGTTGCATTGGGACTAACATTCGTCCCTCTAGCTCTTCGAAGAAACTGTAACGATTAAGAGGTATGACTACATTGACATCATGGTTACCTGTCGTTAAAAGACGTCTTGACTCAAACCCTGCATTAGTATTGGCTGTAGTGTTATCTGTGTCCAAATACCATAAAGAGTTTTTAGCAACACTACGAGCAAAATCGTCACTATATTCAAGCAGGTTCTTGACATAAGTCACTTTATGGAGATTATCAGTATCATACACAATTTTCCCAGCGCTTTTTATCATCATGTGACTAATCAAACTATGGGCTCCATTAATAACTGTCACCCTATCAGCACCATAGGCTGTACCATCAGCCAATTTTTGTACCTGGAACTGGACCTTGAAATAAGCATTGTACCAATCGTAGAAACTCGATCGATCATTGATCGTGAATTTATACCCATTTTTCGCTTGGTGTTGACCGTTAGCTGGGGTTCGGATTACATCATCAAGTTGGAATCGCACCAACTCATTTCTTTGTAGAAATTCACTTGTTCTAAAAGACATATATATTATTATAATTCATTTATTTATTTGAAGACTCTTCGCCTTCTTTTTACACCTGATCCTGATATCAATCTATTGAGGATTATATCAGTACTTTCATCTTGCTGTTGCTGTTTAATAGGTGAGGATGGAACATTTGCCGTTTGTCTTGTAGCTCCTTTTCTCAAATTTGCCAATCTTTTCATTATTAGGTCTCTTGACTTCTCTGATACCGCCTTACCCAGTCGCTCACCTGTATGGGATATCCCCGATTCTAATGCTTTCTTTGCTATTGGCTTAGCAAATTTCTTGAAAACAGATGATGCCACACTCTTCAACGGTTTGAAAATATTATCAACGATAAGCCCAGACCCTTTGTGTTGATATACAAATTTACCAAGTTTTGGATGGTAAAATCTTTTGAATTCATACGGTTTCATTATACTATTATGTTGTATTATTCTATACTTTTCAGAATTAGTGAGAAAGATGTATCTGCTCCATTCAGGTTAACTAATCTTCTTTTTCCATCAGTAATGTATACCCTGATACTACTTATACTATTCTTATTGACTGGATTAAATGTGACTCTTCGTGGTTCGAGGGTAAATGAATAACTAGGTTGGAGTACACTAGTCGAAAATGAATAAATGATGTCTGTATCCTCACCATCTACAAGTGAATCGTTGATTAAATCACAATGAATATTAAGTATGTCAGTGTCTTGACTGAGATTGGGCACTTTCGGCCCTATATTCGTTCCACTTGTCAATACTATCTTATTGAACCCGATTAGGACATTAAAATTACTTTCTGTTAAATCAAGTTGGTAATTCTGAGCTAATGTAACCGTGACCCTAAATGTTGTATTATCGAATTCAAGAGTGATAGGATACGTATCACCAGTTTTTGTTATATCTTTAATATATGTATTGAAGTCTGTATAATTCCATACTCCGGCTGGAAAGGTGATGTTGTTAAATGTTGAACCACTATCGGAGCTATATTTGATTAATTGATTGTTGTATCCAGCATTAACATTAAACCATGTAAAACTCATATTGATAATTCTGTTAAGACCAATAACATATTGCATATTACTATCCAAAATTATAGGTCTAGTAAATTTTGTTCTAAAATCCTCAGGTTTATTATTCCCTTGATTTTTTACACTATAAGATGATAATACTATCTCTCGATCCATATATAATACCGTTACATAAATTATATTTTGAAGTACTGATTATACAATTTATTATATTGTGGTCTATTGATTGTCGACATTTTCAATAATGTGTCCAATATAGTTACTCCCATATTTTGCATCTCAATGCTGGTATTCCCTGCCAATCTTTCACCAATAATCAATTCCAATTTTTTCAAAAGCTGCTTTACATCATTAAAAAACATAATATTTCCACCTCTCTGTTTTCTTCCTCGGCCTTTGATCCTGGAACCTTTTATTGTTTCCAGTTTAGTCTCATAATGTTTTATGTATTCATTTAAAGTAACTCTTGCGTTGTCTATTCTTTTGTTTCGCATTTGCCTTTCACCTGATGATATCTCCCCCTTATTGTATTGTTTTGTAACATTTGCTTTATAGCCACTTAATTGGCCCCTTTTTGATTTGGCCTCCTTTATAATCTTATTAAGATATTTCTTAGTCTTTTGGGGTGTCATTGTTGATTGATTCAATATCTTATCCGCATTTTCATAATTCACAATACCAACATCATTCAAAATCTCATTACTGGTATCTTCATCATCTAATGCATAATCGATATCCTCATCTTCTAATACATAATCAATCTGATCATATGCTGGTGGAGGCAAGTACTGAGGATCAACATAAATCTCCTTCTTTCCTTCCATCTTTCCTTCCATAAGATCTTGTAAAGATTCTTGATATGTTGGAGGTTTTGGCACCAGTTGTTTATCTTGCTGTGGTGGTACATAATCACCAAAATCAATCAGACCTTCTACATCCATGTCTTCATATGGATCAACTTCAGGCATATAGTCAATACCAACTTTCCCTTTCTTAGGTAGTCGTTTTTTCCTTGGAAGCAAACTCAAATGTAAATTACTGTCAATAACATCATCTAATTTACTAGTCACTGGTTTGAATACCTTCGCTAATGATTCTTGGTTTGTCTGTTGACCGATATTATGTTTTGTGATTACATCATGGACATAATTGATTTTATCCCCTAATTCAGATTTTCTCTTTGCAAGTTCTTTCCACTTAAGTAAACTCATTTATTGTTATATTATTACGTTACATAAAAAATGAAAATCATATATAAAAAATAACGTTTAACACTGTGTTATACACCGTGTTATACACCGTGTTATATTGAAATAATATACCCATATAATATAAATGAAAATACCAAATTACGACGTTGAAGACGATGTTGTCTCTAATTTTAAGCAGTTATATGATTTCATGCCAAATAAATGTTTTCGAAATCTGATTTGTGGACCTAGTGGTTCTGGTAAAACAAATACACTATTACATATGATTTATAATTTATTGTACTTTGATAAAATATACCTGTATGCGAAAAACTTAGAGCAGTCAAAGTACCAGAATCTTATGGATATGTTCCAACCAATAAGTAATGAAGTTGGTTATGATGTTATTGAAGCAAGTAATAACGAGATTATTCCTGTAAATGATCTTGATAGTGAAAGTCAGAAATTGGTTATTTTTGACGATTTTGTATGTGAAAAAAATCAAAAACCATTAGTCGACTATTTTATACGTGGGAGACATAAAAATTGCAGTGTGATTTATCTGAGTCAAAGCTACTATAAGACACCAAAAGACATAAGATTGAACTGTTCACATTTCTCTATTTACGAATTCCCAAGTGCTAATGAGAGGAGTCTAATTTGCCGTGAAAATAGTATTCCAAAAGAATTATATGATAAAGCAACTGAAGAACCATTTTGCTTTATATATATATTGATAAGCCACGCAAATCAATAACCAAGAATTTCAATGAAAATATATAATATAACTAATATATATATGAGTTACTCAAATGGAATTTTACCATCGTCAACATCAATGAATCAACAACAACGTGGCCCCCCTGGTGTTGGCTTCAAATTAACAAAGGATGGTATTACGATATGCAGAATAAAAAATTAGTAAATATAGGACAAGTTACTGGTTTAAATGACGTAGTTGATTTCAATTTTGTTAGAAATACATTTGTTAGTAAGCATTTACCATTAGTTACAGCAAATCTTGATATGAAAAACAATAAAATAAGAAATTTAAAAACACCAATTTCAGAAAAAGATGCTGTTAATAAAGAGTATGGAGACACGCATTATTTAAAATTAGATGGAACAACTCATATGACAGGGGATCTTGACCTCAGAGGAAATAAATTAATTCTACCTGGAGAAATTGATATGGATCGAAAACTGATCACAAATATGGATACGGATGAAGATAACGATCTTTCTGCCGTCAATATGATCACTTTAAAAAAGTATCATCCTGATGCTCCAGCTCACACTCATGAAGTGACTAAAGATATTGATTTGAAGATGTTCAATATTGTCCAATCAAAACAACAAACATGGCATGATTTGGGAGCACATTATAACAATCTAGTTTCTTACAATGATGTCAAAAATATATTCTTATCCCGTAAAGAGATGCTTCCTATGGAGAATTCAATTGATATGAACAACCACGTGATATATAATGTTCAAACCCCAACTGTAAGCGATATGGCTACGAATAAAGGTTATGTTGATACACATTTAAACAAAAAATTAGACAAAACGATTTCCAGCGATCTTGATATGCAAAGCTATAAAATTACTAATTTAGCAACACCTAAACCAAATGAGAATAGCGCTGCCGTAAATGTTTCATTCTTCAACGCCGAACTCAATGATTCTAACACAAACTTGTATACACGAATAACAGACGATTATAAGAGTTATGTTAACAAGTCACACATAACTTCCTCTACTGCAGAAAAAGACGTTTTCAGATACCTGATGGAAGATGTGGACGAGAGCTCGTCGGAGAGTAATATTGTTGCTTATGGTATTATCAATTTTGTATCCAGTCCACACAAAATCAATAAGAAAGCCTATGATATGACTCTTACGACAGACAATAACGATGAGTTCAGGTCAAGGATAGGTTTTAATGCATACAAACTTCCTCAAGGTGAGTACACTATGGTGATTGAGTTTTTCGTTCCAGATAAAGTTCACATTGGTTCGACATCTGTCAATGTTGTCTCAACAGTTCTTAATATCGGACAGCAAACTACAAAGATATTCAACACTGAAGGATATACAAAAAGCATTGTTCATTTACATAAGTATCAGGTATCTCCACCTGAATATATTATGATAGATCTTCATGGAAGTATATCGAAAGGGAATACAAAGAAAGCACATCTAATCGTTTATGGTGTTCAAGGTCATGTCTCAAGTGTTGATCCAGATGTATTTGATACTGTTTTTGTAATTGAAAATGGAAAAATGGTTATGGAGACCGATATTGATATGAATGGTAGAAACCTAATTGGTTTACCAAAACTGAAAAAATAAATTCATATTTTCAGGAAATTATACGAAAAATAAGAACAGTAATAATATCATATTCAACGGTTCATCATCATTTATTGCATTAATTAATTTGAAATTAGTAAAATTATGGTTGATGATATTGGACGATAAACCAACTGAAGGATATGAACAAATGTTTATATTAATTCATAACACTTCGTTCGCTCCGCAGAATTGGGAAAAAACATCAAATAAAATTTTATACACTTTCAATATATCAACATCAGTTATCAATTTCAGGGAAGATGAAGTTGTACAAATCAAATTGAGGATATCAAATCAAATCAATGATGATATTAAATTTGCACCTTATAATTGCCATATCAGTGCACTTTTTGAAGAGTTTTAATATAATAACTAAAACAGGCATCTTCAATTTTAATCACATAGGAAAAACATACACCATATTTTTATATATAAAAGCTACATTTAATATAATCAATAAATATACATGCCAAATTTGGAGCAAGCAGTTAATTTTTGTAATAAATTTTTCACAACCCCAAAAAACCTACATCCTAATACTAAAGATGAAATATTAAAATCGGCTTTAATATATCAATTTTTGTACGTTAACTATTTGAATGAGCCAATATCGTTTAACCAAATATTAGCAAAACACCCTGACATTGGATTAATAGGACCAGGTTCTTGTACTCTAAATACCAATTATCATTTTTTAATTAAACATGCTATTTTTCATGATGCATTTGGAAGATTTTATAATGACTATGAAAAAGGGCCTGGATACACATATTGCTGCCTTTCATTGCCGAAGAAAATAAAAAGATCTCCAATAATGGGCCAAATAAGTGGTGTATTATATTGTCTTCTTTGAAATCCTAAAATATAATTATCCAAATATATAATATAAATGACTAAAACAGATATATTCAATTTCAACCATATTGATAAAAACATCAGACAAGAAAAATTATCTGAAATCAAAGCATTGTATAAATTTTATCATAAACGCTTTTGGTGCTATAAAAAGGCTTTCAACTATTTCAAGAGATTGAATTTAGCTATGAATTTAGCATCAGTTTCTTTAATAGCCACTGGTTCAATAGCTGGTTCAATTACATTAAATCCTATTATTTTAGGAGTAATTAGTGGTAGTGGTTTATTGATTAAGGTGATTCCCTGGTTTTGCACTGCGCATCCCTACTGCGCATAAACATTGCGACATCAGATTGAAAAAAATGGCGGCTTTTGTGAGGAAAGCCGGCCTTTCCCACGATAGAAAAGGACTCGGTGAGCGCTAGCGCAAAATCGAGCACGGTGACCCCCATTTTATACTGCATAAATTCAATCAGGACAGTGTTCCCAACGCAAATTTAAAAAGTGAGCAAAAATCTATGATCAGATTTTGCACAGTTTATAGAAATCCTACGAAGAAAGCCATTTTGGGTAGAGGACCGCACACCAAGCAACCGTCTACTGTTCGAGTGTTCAGTAAATTTGAAGCTTTTTGGACACGTTTTCTATGATACAGACGATTATACATATGTATAAAGTCAACTTATACGCGAAATATCAATATGCAGTGGAAATATTGAGCATATTAGCTTCACGCGGTTATTGCCTGAAAATGCCTTTAAACACTGTATTCGTCAGCAGTATACCACTAAAACGAGCACGGTGACCCCTCATTTTTGATGCAATTTTGGAACCTTCATGACTTGTTCAATATTTATGCCAAGTTTCATTACAAATCTATGACAGATTCTTTTTCCAGGGAATTACCTTAAGACATACAGCGAAATTAAAAACTATAAAAGAAAAATAGAAATGTCTAAATTTGCATACACAACATATGAAAAAGTAGTAGTTGATTTACGGTCTTGTTTAAGAGGAAATCAATTTAACCATACCGCATTTATAAATGAAATGAGGCTGATTGATGAAATAATCATTGATCTTTGTCCTCTTGCCGATAAATTTGAGAAACAGTATGATAAAAAATTCACTTCCGAGTAAACTTTTAGAGTGAATTTTACGATAAACTTTACTAACAAACTTTATTCAATAACTCATTCATAGGGAAAACCCCCTTTGCATGACGTATGACTAATTTTAGCAGCATCATCCTTTATTAATTCAAATATGTTGTCCCACCAAGTCTCATAAAATTTTAATGTCTTCTTTGATTTTGAAAGTGGTATGAATTCATATTCCATTCCCAAGATTTTAAATATCCGCATCAAACATATTTAATACTAATCATCCGTTTACGGTTCTTATTAACTTCTGGTAACACGTTGTTTATTAATGCAAATATCTTATATATTTTGTCACGGTCTTGAAAACTCAATTGAATTTCCTTATTATATTTATTGATGGTATTTTCGATATGATATTTTCTTACATACACACTCTTCGTCCTTATTCTATACATATTCTCATGAAAGTCAACATATGGACTAACCAAATCATAACCATGGACGGAACCGCAATTTAGACAGACGCTCATACCATCTATATTATTCACATCTTGTTCACTACACCATGACTCGACCACTCTCGCACTATTATCAACTTCTGCTAATTGCTGATCACAAAAGGGACATATAGGCTCTTCCATATTCTCCAATTCATTGTGAATTACTGAATTACAATTCATTCTATACTATTATATGAGATATTATTTTTATGTGACTAACATGCAAATCTTGTTTTGCTTGAAAAAGGTTTTTCCCCTTCCCAATGGAAACAAGAGAACAATGGCAAGTGGATTTTGCATCATCCACCATTTGATTGGTTGAGGGAAATCATACGACTGTCTCATGACCTTGAAACGTAATATTATGACTCATTTTCCTGGGGGAACCCCCTATTGTATGACATCATCGACTTCCTGTTTTTTCCGAGAATTATGTCACGCAAAGGAAATCACGCAATGGAATAAACGCACTTTGTTTTTATTAACATATAGTTTAATTATTTTATGGAAACATATAGTTTAATTATTTTATGGAAACATATAGTTTTCCAAAAACTGGTTTACATTAAATGGAAACAAAAAAACTGGTTACCATCATATGGAAAGTAGTATAGAGTTGGGTTGGTATCAGATCAAAAAAAAATTTTTTTGATCTGGTACCCCCAACTCTAATACTACTGTCCAGCTTCTGGTAAAACTCTAGACCTTTCGTTTTCATCATATCCAAATGTTATTTCCAACATAACTCCTGTATCTGGTATGGGTGACCACTTGGCAGTCATTTTCAATATTAATGTTAAAGCATCTAGATGCTGCAAGCCTCCTCATAAGGTTTATGTTTACAAAAGAGCAAATTTTGATGGTTTAAGAAAATCCATGTTGGATTCTTCAGAGAAATTCTTCGCCTCCAATCCACAAAGTTTCTCTGTCGAAGAAAATTGGTCACTCTTCAAATCCACTTTGACCACGGCTATTGATGAATATGTTCCACAAAGAAAGTCTTCTACTAGATACAAACTTCCCTGGATAAATCCTGGGATTAAACGACACATGCGGACGAAAGACCGATTACATAAGAAGGCTCTCCGCACTCGTAAACCAAAACACTGGGAGGCTTTTAAGAGAGAAAGAAATTTAGTCTCAAGGCTTGTCAAAGAACCCCATTGTGATTATTTGAACAATGTGATTGGTGCTACCCTGGAAGAAAATCCTAAGAAATTTTGGTCGGAAATTCGTAGCTGTAAATCAGAGGATAATGGCATCCCTCCACTGCGATCTGGCGACATACTTTACTCCACTGATAAAGACAAAGCTGAAACTTTAAACTCCTATTTTCATTCTGTTTTCACTCAAGAAAAATTGCCAGCTCCTACCAAAGACAATTCACCATACAATTCTATCTCCGACCTAAAAATTTCTGTCCAAGGTGTATACAAGCAACTTCAACAGCTGAGTCCAAATAAAGCATGTGGTCCAGATTACCAACTCGAGTCCTCAAGGAAGTGGCACCGACTGTTGCACCTTGGTTATGCTTCATATTTCAGCACTCATACGATACAGGCACTGTACCCTCTGATTGGTCTAAAGCGTTAGTGACTGCTATTCACAAAAAGGATGCAAAATCAAATCCTGCCAATTATCGTCCTATTTCTTTTACATGCGTATGTTGCAAACTTATGGAGCATATAATGCTAAGCCACATTGCAAAACATTTATCTACCAATAATATCCTCATAAATCAGCAACATGGATTTAGACAGCAATATTCTTGCAAAACTTATTTCAGCCATTAATGACTGGGCAAAAAGCATCAATCAACGTACCCAAACAGATGTAATTCTTCTTGACTTTGGCAAGGCCTTTGATTCTGTCCCCCACCACCGTTTATTAACTAAATTGAAATTTTATGGTATTCGAGGCAGACCTGCAGATTGGATCTGGGCCTTTCTAAATAATCGCACCCAAGTGGTTTCTATTAATGGGTCACACTCCAATCCTCAACCTGTTGTTTCTGGTGTTCCCCAAGGGTCAGTTTTGGGCCCAGTAATATTTTTGCTTTATATCAATGACATTACGGATAACATTGACTCCAAGATGCGTCTTTTTGCAGATGGTAGTGTCATACATAGATGTCATACATAGATGTCATACAATGATCAGGATGATCAGGAAGGATCAGGAAGATCATTTGGCACTTCACCAAGACTTAGACAGTCTATGTGAATGGGCAGACCTCTGGCAACTGAACTTTAATATCACTAAATGTTATCACTTAGGAATTACTAATAAGTCTGCACAACTTCCCTATAATTATGTAATGAATGACAATACTATTTCCAGAGTAACCTCGACAAAATATCTTGGCATAACTATATAAAATAAATTTGAATCAGCATTGTGATTACATCTGCAGTAAAGCCAATAGAACACTTGGCCTCCTAAGAAGAGTTCTGGATGTTTGACAGGGATGTAAAAGCCAAAGCTTATACTACCCTTGTACGTCCCTGGCAGCTATAATATGCTAGCTCTGCATGGAATCCATACACTAAACGAAATATAAATCAAATTGTAATGGTCCAACATAGAACAGCTAGATTTGTTTTACATGACTATTCTAGATTTAGTCATATTACTCCCATGATTAAGCAACTCGACTGGGACACACTTGAACAACGCAGATTACTGTCTCAATTAACTATGTTTTATAAGATCCAGCAGGGTCTAATTGGTATTTCACTTCCTCCTGAGGCTTGTCCCCTTGACAGGGTATCTGGACTTCCAAATGTTTCTCCCTATCGTCATATACAGTCCAATTGTAATATCTATAAATTCTCTTTTTACCCCAAGGTCAATTGTTTCTTTTTATTTTTCTTAATATAAACAATTTTAAATTTGTATTTCTTATTTTTTAGGCCTCCTAGTATAGTTTTTACTGTTTTTAGGAGTAAGTCATTAAAGCATTAAAGCATTAAATGCACAAAGTTATTAGTAACCGTAAAATAAAACTGATCCTCTGGAAAAATGTTTTTAACTTGCACAAGGTTATTAGTAAACTGCTGATCATCTGGGAGCATTTATTTTAACTTGCACAAGCTGTCCGTTAATAAACAACAAAGTCAAACAAGACTCTTTATTCTCATCCAGTGACTTAAACATGTCTACACTGTGCCAACTAAATGTCTGTAAACTCAGTTTTACACTTGATCTCTTGTTGTTACTCCACACTGGGGCAGAACATTTTTTTTGTATTTGTCTACGCAACTGTAATAGAAGTTTTTAAATGTTTTCTTGTCACAAACTTTGCAGCTCACTCTGTGTAGTTTATTATTATCTGGAATTACTTTTAATTACCAGTCAAGCATTCCTGCCTAGAGTGAATTGATGAATTTGATTACTTGTTTCAGAAATTTGCGCTAAAATAAAGAATGCAAAATTCAAAATTATAATTTTGATTGGAGTAATTTGACTTGACTTGAGTTGACACATGAGCATTGACAGGTTATTTAATATTTTAATAATCAATCTCCTAATGGTCATTTTTATTTGCAAATTTTTGTCCTCTTTTCTCTTCAATACCAGCTTTTTTCATTTCCTTCAGAATATTACAACACAGAAAAGGCTTTTTGGTGTAATTGTGATAGGGTTAAAGAGTGATTGGCAAAAAATATGTGAGAATTGTTGGGAGAAGTACGTGAATGTCGAGAAACCAAAAATCCAAGGTTTGGATTGAGGCTTGAAGAGCGCATTATTGAAATGAGTCACAAAATCAACTTTGTAATAACGAATTCACTCTTGGCAGGAATGCTGAATGTTTTTTTTTATAAGTAATTAGATTGAATCTTGGACAACAAACAACTTTGATCAATTTAAACATTTTTTGGTAACTTCAAACACAATAGTACAATACCATGTATTTAATCATAACTATTACAACTTCCTGAAATGTGACTGATTCATAAACCTCTGTATTTTCCTCTAATTTACTTGCAAAGTTATAATCGGACAGTTGGTTTGTAATTGGACAATGTAATCAGACAGTTTCATGAGAGCTAATAACATTTACGCTTCAGGCCAAATGAACCAATCACACCATTTTATACAATCACTATGGCAATCGTTTTTCTGCATAATAAATTATTTCAATGCCAGTTTTGCAGTGATGAATTGTATTAACACTTTAGATTGATTAAAAGCCTTTCTTCGAGGAACTGTTATTCTCTTGAATTTCTTCTTATATTTTCATGTTAATTAGTTCTTGAAAATAAATTATTTTATTGTAATAGTTACGATTAATTGATAATGGCACTGTGTCATCCAATTCTGTCTGTAATCATAATCGAGATTAGCAAATCTGGACTCCACTCAGTACAATTACCATTATTAATTTTCAATAATGGTGGGATACTGACATAACTATGTATTACAACTCCTAAAATAATGTTTTTATACTGCATCTGATCTGCTGCAAAGTTACATTACAAAGGACACATTCACCTTTCTTAAACTAAGTCTTCAAATAATTCTTGATGCTGTCCATCTTTTAATTTGTCTCAGTGAAAAATTGAGAACATTTTGTCAGAAGCACACAGCAAACAGCAAACTAAAAGTGTGTAATAAACACAAGTTGAGCAGGACTTAATTGTTACGATTTTACAGCATCGTATCTTTCAGCTACATTGTTCCAGTTGATAACACTGTAAATGGCCTTCACATAATCAGGACGCACATTCTTGTACTGTAGGTAGTATGCATGCTCCCATACATCAATGCCAAGAAGAGGCACCAAACCTACACAACATTCACACTAAAATCAGTGCATAGAAAATGTATTACAGTCAATAGCCTTGAATTGCAACATTTTTAGAAAACATGTTATTTCATGCCTTTCCATCCATAATAAAAAGGTTTCAAAGAAAAACTACATGAAAGTGCTAATTTGGCCTTGAAATCCAAATTGCTCCAAATACACTGCTCTATATTGACACAGACTGGTTATCATGTGAGAAATAACACTATATTGACAGAGAGTCAGGTTCCCGGGTTCAGGTTATAAACTCTATATTGACACAGAGACAGGTTATACACTCTATATTGACACACAGACAGGTTATACACTCTATATTGACACAGAGACAGGTTATACACTCTATATTGGCACACAGACAGGTTATACACTCTAATGACACACAGACAGATTATACACTCTGATACAGACAGGTAATATATATTGACACAGACTGGTTATCATGTGAGAAATAACACTATATTGACAGAGAGTCAAGTTCCCGGGGTCAGGTTATACACTCTATATAATTTGACATACAGACAGGTTGTACACTCTATATTATTGTGCTTAAATAAATAAATAAATAAATAAATAAAATAAAATAAAAAATGAAATAAATATAAAATAAATAAATAAATCTATATTATTGTGCTTAAATAAAGGTTACTTACTTACTTATTGACACAAAGACAGGTTATACACACTGAGGCTGATAACACATGGATCACAGTTTATTATAGAATTCATCACCTGTGAACTTGACAGTGCTCTTGGAAATCATGCATTGCTGCACACTACAGATTATTCACTAATCTGTTGGCAGGTAAGTGAATAATATGTAGGGTGACCTGATTTCAAGAATTAACTATACGCTGTTAGCCAATGAGAAGACAGATAGTGACTACAATGTGTAATAACCCCTCAACCAGCCAGCTCCGACCAGTAATTGTAATGTATTGATAATATCGTGTACCGGAAGTTGCATTAGCGGAAGTTCTCAGACATTGTAGACTTGCAAAGGATCATGAATAGTTTTCTAGACCATGCTTTCCGGGTGTCATGGCGGCCAAATAAAGTGTAGTTTCTTTTACAGTTAAATCTGGTTTATTACTTGGCCATCCGGGCGTCATCGTTACATTGGCGACGAGGATTCAATTCGTTTTGTGAGGTAGTGGATGTTTTGGAAGTCATTTGTGCGGAAAGTCCTAGTATTTTGTCAGGAAGATGACGGAAAGTGGAACCAGTTCGAGTACAAATTCGAGTTCACAAGCTTCGCCAACCGCGACGTTTGTTCCTCTTCTTGATGTGGCCAGCCTTCCTCCCTTCAATCCAAAGGAAGACCCGAACACCCTTGCAGTTCGCTGGAAGTTGTGGAAACGCTCGTTTAATCTGTATTTGGTGGCAAAAGGGATTACGAAGGATGAACAGAAAACTAAATTGCTGTTGCATACTGGAGGGTTGAATTTACAAGAGCTTTATTACACGTTATTGACCGGTACGGATATCAAGCCGTTCGCTGAGAGTATGGAGCTGTTGGATAATTATTTCGCACCGCAGTTGAATGTTCCATTCGAAAGGCATCAGTTTAGGCAAACAGAGCAAGCATCAGGAGAGTCGGTGAATCAGTTTGTTTGTCGGTTGAGGCAAAAAGCGATCTCCTGCGAGTTTGAAAAGGTTGATGAGGCAATAAGGGATCAGCTTATTGAGAGATGCAGGGACCCCAGACTTCGCCGTAAGTTCCTAGAGAAAACAAATGCTACTCTGAAGGATTTACAAGATTTGGCTCGTGTGCAGGAAGCAGTGAACATGCAGGTCAAGGCTATGGATCAGTCATCCGGTCAGGTGAATGCTGTTTCCGGCAAACCTCACAACAAAGGAAAAGGAAAAAAGGCAGCGCAGGGTAGAAGCAGAGGAAATAAGCCTGGTAAATGGTCTGGTGGTTCTCAGGAGACAAAAGTGAAAGGCTGTTTTCGCTGTAATTACACTGACCATATGGCACGTGACCAGAATTGTCCTGCCCGTAACAAGAAGTGCAATGCATGTGGCGAGATTGGACATTTTGCAGTCTGTTGCAAAACAAAGGAACGCAAACCCCCCGCAAGCGATGATGAGGGAAGGAATGACACACGGGGCAGAGCTTATCAACTATCAGGGGATTCAGCCACTGGCCAACAAGATTATTATGCATTTGCAGTTGGAGCTGGTCAGCCTACAGGTGGTAGTGAAGTTGATTTGAAAGTTGGAGGAGTGATGTTACTCGCGGTACTTATTGATTCTGGTGCGTCATGCAATGTGATTGATCAAGCAACCTGGAAAGTTTTGAAGAAGAAGAGCGTCCAGTGTGAGTCCAAGAAATCAAGCAAAAAGTTGTTCGCTTATGGACAGAAAGATCCTATTGAGGTGATTGGGACATTTGTGTCTGAGATTGTGTGCGAGGTCAGTGGCAACAGTTGTGTAGACGAATTCACAGTGGTTAAAGGTCCAGGAAGATCTCTACTCGCTGTGAGGAGTTTGAGAAGTTTCTCTCTGATCATGGAATTGAACACTAAGTCTTGACTTCTCCACCGCTCTGGCTGCAGGCCAATGGACATGTCGAAAGACAGAACAGAACTCTGCTTAAGACTTTGAAAGTTGCTCACGTTGAGGGAAAGAACTGGCGCGAAGAACTGCAGAAGTTTCTGCTAGCATATAGAACCACACCGCAAGCAAGCACTGGCGTTACTCCTGCATCCCTTATGTTTGGCAGAGAGTTAAAAACCAAACTTCCAGAATTAAAGTGCCCATAACGTTTAATTTTTTATTTTCTCATCTGAATGTAAACATCACACAAGGAACCTTGGCGAAACAATTTCGCGCTTTGCACAAAACACGAATTTTTTATGAATATTTCAAATCTTCAAAATCCTATTTTTTTGCGATATACCCGTCCTGCTGTTAAGAAGGCCAACGGGCTCATATGTTCCTTAATCTACGTCACAATTCCTTTGTTTGAAGTTATTTGTTCCTTTGTTTGAAGTCACATGTTCCTTAATCTACGTCATGGATCTTTTGTTAACCAAGAGGGGCAGAGAGGAGACTAATGCGAATGGTGTGCCAAAATGGCGGTAAATTTGAACATTTTAAAAAAATCTTAAAAAATTGCATTTTAATTTAATCGCAAAATTTTTTCACTGAAATTCTCGTAGTAATGTCTAGTTTCAGATAAAAAAATAAAAAAAATTAGGTTATGGGCACTTTAAGGAGCGCTGGTAACCTGTTGGATGAGGGGGTCAGAGATCGTGATTGGAATCACAAGTTGATCCACAAAGAACATGCTGACAACAAGCGGGGTGCAGCCGAAAGCCCTATAGTACCTGGTGACCTGGTTTTACTGAAGAACACGAAAACGTCTGGCAAGCTGGAAGCAAATTTCGAGAGTGTACCATACACAGTGCAAACTAAGGAAGGCGGTGAGGTGACTGTTAGGTCAAAGGAGGGTGTGGAATACAGGCGGAACAGTTCATTTGTTAAGCGTTACAACCCACCAGAGGAATTACAGGGAGCCACAGAGGCCGCTTCTCAAGAGACATCTAATTCACTTCCACTGGAGGAGAGTGTAGTGACATCAAGACCAAGGCGGACTGTCAGAATGCCAGAGAAGTACAAGGACTATGTGCTTTATGAACTGAACTCTGTTGACACATTGGACTTGTGTTGAACTCTGCTAGACTTTGTCTCATGTTATTAGATTTTATTGGACAGTCTTATTGAGATAACTCAATGCAAGCAGAACAGTTTTCATACAGATTTATTTTTCAGTGAAAAGTTTCTTGTTGACATTTTTCGTAATTAGTTTTTTTCTAAAGAAAGGAAGGGATGTAATGTATTGATAATATCGTGTACCGGAAGTTGCATTAGCGGAAGTTCTCAGACATTGTGGACTTGCAAAGGATCATGGATAGTTTTGTAGACCATGCTTTCCGGGTGTCATGGCGGCCAAATAAAGTGTAGTTTCTTTACAGTTAAATCTGGTTTATTACTTGGCCATCCGGGCGTCATCGTTACAGTAATGAGCACTTTTTTTGCTTCCTGAGCATGTCCAATCATGAGAACTTTGACTGTAATTCAGTCTGTATAAATTTACAAACCTCAGATTATTAAGCATATTACTTTTCTACCAAACTCAAGTAACTGGTACATTCATACTTCATTTCAAACAGAGATCAGTGGAAAGTAGTATAAAACATGCTTTGCTTGAGAAAAAGTACTACACTAAATAATTTTGAAATTTATTTCTTTTGCTGAAAAAGTAAGAACAGAAATAGGTTTCTTACATGATAATCAGTTCGCTGCCTAAACAGAGGTGATTTGGAGCAATTTGGATTTCAAGGTTAAAACAGCACATTTTCTGAGGAGTTTTGTTACCTGTAGTAGCCTGGAGTGGATCTTGGTTAGCACATGTGCTGATCACGAGACGTTTATCCACCTTGTTATATCCCTAACACAAGCATTAATTACATGGGTTAAAATAAAGTTATGCTACCATTTTCAATCATCAAGGGTCAAACACACCTGAGCACCTAGTGTGGTGGGGTCTTTTATTTTCTCTTTTTATTATTACTATTACTTTTTACAGGGGAGCTTCTGCCCTGCTGTATGTTTTCCTTCATTTTATTTATTTTTTGGTAGTGGTGGCGGGGGTGGGTATTTTTACAATCATTATGTAATGACTGACAAATATTCTCTGTGATCATAAATGGCAGGGTCATTACTTATGTAAATATAGATTCTAAAGGATCTTAAAAGATCTTGAATAAAATCTCCTACTTGTTCTTGAATAGGATCCTATCCCTGATTAGAGTCCTATTATACAGATCAGTTTCTTAAGATTTCTGCAAGCATAGGGTTTACCAAGTATACAACTTACCAACCAGCCCCACCCTGAGCCCTGAACTGCCACTGAAGCTGTGTTGAACCTTTCTTTAAAGCTCTCAAATGATCCAAAGTCTCGCTTTATAGCTTCCAACAGATCACCTGTTTTAAAGAAACATTAACCTTATTCAGTTTTCATGGAAAATTCACCTATTAGTTAATATGCAGTAACCTAATTTATACACTTTATGAGAGACTTGCTACAGAAACTGGTTTAAGCTGTGGCAGTTGTGAGCCATTTGACCGATTTACTTATGCCTTAAGGATGTTCAGTATTTAAGTTACTAGATAGACAGATAGATAGAGCATAGACCATTTATTAGACTCCTCATTTACAATAGAAACTGAATTACAGAATCTGCAATACTTACCTGTAGGTTCTCCACCACTGCCAGGGGCGAGATTTGTCCAAAATATGCTGTGATTGATGTGACCTCCACCATTGAACTTCAGGGCTGGTTGCAAAGCAATCATGGCACTGGTATCACCTGAAAAGAAATGATAACCATGGCAACCATGTGCAGCAGTAATAATACTGCTAGAGATCTCACAACAAACCTGAAATCCTCTCTTCAGAGCCTCAATATTCCAGTCATTTTATGAATGCAAACCAAATTCTCCCAGATATGCCAGGATTTTCTTAGAAATTTTTTTTATGACAACAAGAGGGTCAACTATACTTCTTTCCATAATTCAATTGATTGCTAACCAATACAGTCAATATTAATCAATAATAATAAATTAATTGATATTATTGGTAAAACCAATCAATTAAAATGTGATAATTGAATAGAGTTACCTTGATTTTTATTGATTTTCAACATTGATCAATAAATTGGTATTGCAATAACTGATATCACTGGAAAACATTGAATCTTTTCATGTCAAAAATGATAACAAATTTTCTCTCATGTTTACGCAAATTTGATCCAACGTTATTTTCCTTCTGCTACCACACCTGACTCGACACAAAAGCTCTTAAGCCGGCATCCTAGAAACGTTTTCCAATAATTGACAACATGGTGCACGCTGTATGAAATACCCCCATCCTTAACACAATTTCTTTGAATTTCTCGCTTTGTTTCCACTGGACCTCAGTTGCTTTTGCATAAAGCGCTTGGTCAAAGACGAGGATGATACTATTCAGCTTGAGTGTGTTCTTTATCTTAAGGGACTGTACTTACTAGAACTTCGTGAACAGTTGCCATGTCCGTTGCAGGTGAGTGAATCGTTGGTAGATATCCAATGTTGTCTTTGCACTTCACTGCGAACGGAAATGTTAAATCCAGTCCAGCCACTTGTTTTTTGCTTCTCTTTTGCATGGAGACGTACTAAGATCCAAAGCAAGTTCTTCTTTCTTGTGTTTGCTAGCATCTCTGCAGAGGTTACTGCAACAAATTTTCTAGCGCAAGGACCACAGCAATCCCCAGCATTATAAGGAGGAACTTCGGAGCATACCAAAGGATCAATGCTTCTCTTCCTTGTTCGAGTTAACTCGATTACCAGCTCCGGGGGGAGGTTGGGACCAAAATGTCTAGCCTGGACAGCCATTCCATTAACTCGATGTGACGTTCCTGCTCCAGACAGGGTCTCCTCTAATCGGTCGATATTATCCCACGTGAGCGTTGTGCTAATATACGGTTGGATATTTTTGGGTAAAGGAATTTCGTTGTCGGGTGTCAAGGCCATTTTCTGTAGACAAAGCGCTGTGTTCATTGATGTAACAAAGATCGTCTTATCAGCCAGTCTCTCTCTGTATCTTTCCTTTTGCCATTCATCAGAGATGAATTTAATTAGTTGTGATTTATTCTTGGAGTTGGATAGGAATTTGCGCCATTGATGGATCTTATTCGAATGTCAGTAAGAAATGTACTTTGTGTTTGTGGGAGAAATATTTGATAATATATAAACCCAAAATGTCAACGCTTAACAACAGAAATGAACTCACATCATGCTGTAGACATTCAAGAAAATTCCTGCTGAAAACCGCCATCACTTAATTAGCGATATGATCCTACTTGACGCACCATGTGTCACGCACCACAACTAGCATGTATTGTTCTGTTTTTTGAATATCTCTGATTGTAACAATTATTTTTTGGCAGTTGCCTGATGATTGCTTTATGAGGAGCATGAAACTCTGAGTAGCAATTAAATGACTCGGACCAAACAATCCAGCTCTACGTTTCTACTTATTTATTGCTCTGGTCGAACTATTGAGCACTCTAATAGCTGATGAGGATTTCTATTCAATATTTGGTTATATTCAGCTCCTACTTGTTGTGCACTGACTGACTCATCACCTATTGCCACGGAGAAGATTAATTTGGACTACTCGACCAAGAACATTCCACTGCCATCAAAGAGCGAATACATGAAGAGATTCGTTGAGAAAACGGAACATTTCTTACGGCGAATGCGATGGAAAGCTTACCATTTCCTGAACCAAACAGAAGCAACAACAAATGAAACATATGGATTTAAATCAAGAAACTCTCCTCCACAAATCAATGAACTTATACCTTTTGAAGACAGCATGACAAAACTCATCCAGAACATCAAATTCAAGAACACGAAATGTACATGTAGTTTCCAAAGCGAACTAAACACTGACATCAGGCATAAAATCAAGAAACCAAATACGCTCCTTATCCCAGCTGATAAAACCACTAACTTCTATGCAATGAAACCAGCCTCTTATGACAAATTGATCAAGGAAAATGTAACGAAAACCTTCAAAAAGACAAATGATGAGCTTGTCGGAAAATTAAACGTACAGTCTGCCAAAATAGCTGAACGACTCGGATTAGATGACCGCATTGAAAAATTAGCAAAGAAGGAAGCATTTATCACTTTAAAAGATCATAAACCTACATTTCAAGACCATCCAACGTGTCGTCTAATAAACCCATCGAAGTCTGAAATCGGTGTAATTAGCAAGCATATCCTAGATGAAATCAACACCTCCATCATTAACAACACGCAAATCAACCAGTGGAAAAACACTTCCAGCATTCTAAAATGGTTCAACAGTTTGGAAAACAAAGAGACGCTCTCATTCATATGTTTCGAAGTATGTGATTTCTGCCCTTCAATAAATGAGAAGTTGCTCTCAAACTGTCCCTGGGAGAAGAAATCTTCAAACAACCAATTTGATGTAACCATGGGATCTTTTGATGGAGCTGAATTGTGTGAGTTGGTTGGGTGCTACCTGTTGTCCCTCCTCACCAAAAAATATGGCCAAAACATCGGCCTATACCAAGACGACGGACTAGCAGCCTTCAACAAAAAACCGCAGGAGATTGAAAAGATTAAAAAAGAGCTCTGCAAAATTTTCTGTGACAACGCGTTACCACTACAACCTTTCATACAAAACACCCAGCCAGACACCACATCCACGACAAAGCAACCAAAGGAAGATCATAATGGTATACCCCGCCATACAGCAAGAACGTGGAAACAAATGTAGGAAAATGCTTCCTTTCTCTTATCGACCAACACTTCCCTAAATCTAATCCACTACACAAAATTTTCAACCAGAACACACTTAAATTAAGCTACAGCTGCATGAGTAACATCAAAACCATTATATCCAACCACAATAAAGCCCAAATTAACAAATCCACTCATACTGATGAAGAGAAAAAAACTTGTAATTGCCGGAAACCAGACACGTGCCCCATGGATGGAAACTGCAATGTCCAAAACATCATTTATCAAGCTGAAGTCATTACATCAACTTCAAGAGAAACATACCTCGGACTTTGCGACCTGAGGAAGTTCTTTTAGGTCCAGACCCCCCCTTCCGCTTGGATTTCCATATCCCTCAACCCACCCAGCACGCCATCCGTCAGGAGGGGGGATTTTTTCTGAAATAACCCATTCCCACGCAAGAAAAGTGGAACAATTCAACTGGGCACTATGGTTTATCACATGCACTCATAGGACTTGCTGGATTTATGATTCTAGTCTAGTCTGCCTTGGTGGAAAAATTAATGCCCCAGTCCATGCCCTGGGTGATTTTGGATGCCAAAGCAAAAGTCGTCAAAACCCCTGATACCTGCGGCCTTTCTCCTGTCAAATCACGGAAAATTCCCCGCATATGCCCCGCCATGTCTCGGCCCGGGGGGTGCAGGAGTTTATATAAACATGACCTCGACCAGCTCTCGACCAGTAATTTTAAGGCAGCTGTTAATGATTATCTCCTTGCCTAAGTTAGACTAATTATCATCATTTTACTTGCACTATTATTTACATTTACTATCATTGCACTTTGCACTGAAACATGCTGTATGTCCATTAGGATTTTGCAAGTAAATCGTGTAGATGTGGATGTAGATGCTTTGGTGATATTACTTTTCAATATTTTATGAAAAGCACGTGTGATATATAAGCTTATTATAGACAGCTTCATTCACCTAGGTAAGAGTATTAATCCTACTATCGTTTTATCGTTTTCTGACAGTTTATAACAGTAATTAGTGTGTTTCATCTAGTGTGTTTCATCTGACCTTTAGCTTGTGCCTCTGCAAACTTCTCTTCCGCCACGTTCAAATTATTCACGTAAGTAGCATGATGCTTTTGGTGATGAATCTGCATGATTTCAGCGCTTATGGTTGGTTCTAGAGCATTGTAATCATATGGTAAATCTGGAAGAGTATGCTTAGCTCTAGCTCCCGCAACAACGGCAGGAAAAAGCTTTGTTACAGACGAAAACCTTACACAACCACGGGAAAGCATTTTTCTGTAAACATGAAGTTTGAGGATGGGATTGCAACTGGCGACCAAAAAGACTGGACCTGTCGCAAGGGCGTGGGCAAAGGGTAAAGCGGGGGTAGGGTGGGGAGGTTACGGTATACATAAGGTTACTACTATTATCCTTGGGAACAAACCCATAAATTTGGATAGTATCTACGCTTTAATGTTTATTTTAATTATTGGTGCTTTCAAAATTTCATATGAAAAATAAACAGAAACAGAACAAATTGAAATTATCGCAATTTGACTACCTACTCCTCCCCCTATACACCTCTTTTGGTTACTTTGGGTTCCAGTTCCTCGCGCGGAATTCAGATTGAAAAATTAAAAATGGAAGATTATGTGGGGCTTTCTCCAGCGCAACTTGAACAGGTAAATTTTCCTGGCGATAAGTTTTGTAAGCGGTAGGAAGTGCATACTGTTAAGAATAAATTAATTTCCTTTAGTACAAAACAGATGGCTACCTTGTCATCGAAGGCTTCTACTCACTTGATGAAGTGGAACAAATGAAACGAGAGATGCACAAAATTCTGGAAGAAATGAACTTAAATGAGCACCCTAAGAGTATTTTTACCACTGATGCTTCACAGACGAAGGTAAGAATTCATGTTAACAACTTTTAGATCAGCTTTAAATCAAACGTGGTTATTTTTTCACTTGCCTTCCTCGAGACTGCACCACAACACGTGCACAGGTACCCCAAGCTAATCCATGGAGTGATGGTAGAATATTGTTCTAATAATCTCGAAGTATTTTCAATTATTATTCGACTGTGACCTCCTTTTACCTTATAAGGGAGAGAGCATGCAAAATATCCAAGTGTATTACACAGTAGATTGCCGTATTACGGTTTCAAGACACAAGCTATTATTTCAGTCAAATAGTAAACCCTTATTCGATGGTTTAACAGATAATACAAAGTCATGTGGACATTTTACTCATTGCTCACATTTTTCTGTCCGGGGATCGAAAAATACTACGCAACTCGTAAAATATCCGCATGTATTATCTGTTAAACCATTGAATAAGGTGTATATATTTCTTGTTGAAAATAATTAAGAAAATGCAATATAGCCATCTGATTCTTCAACAGTATAGAGATGATTACTTTATGACAAGTGGAGACAAGATCAGATTTTTCTTCGAAAAAGGAGCTTTTAACGATAAAGGTATTTCAGTAACATTTAAAAGTTCTTATGTATTAAACATCATTAGTAGGGAATGTACTATCCATTTCAAAATGATGTAAGGTGTTTTAGATTCTAAGATTTTGAATTGACATGATGATATTTTAGCATAGTAAAGTAAGCATAGGCCCAGTAGTCATTTCCATTTCCTTTCTTCTATATTTGGTCTATGTCAATGATATGTCACATGTAATACGAACGATTGTTCATCTGCTTCTCATATTACTGTAAGTTGCATCGCAACAAGGTGAAATTAGAGTTCAAAATGGCAGTTTTGGGCCTAACTAACAAATTTTTTCATCATTTATTGGCTCAAAATGACCTACCAATTTCTGGGTCGAGCGAGCATCTTATTGAATTTGATAAAATGCCAAACAAGTAAGCTGTGGTATTGATGACATAAATAGCAAAGTCGTTAAATATGCCCCTTATATATATCTACCACTGTCTCACATTTTTAATCTTACTAACATTTTCAACTGGTATTAGTCCCAGATGAATTGAAAGTAGCCTTCAGTTGGTATTAAATCATCTGATAAAAATGTATTTTCAAATTACAGACCTATCTCTGTTCTTCCCTGTTTTTCGAAAATACTTGAAAAACTGATGTATAAAAGACTAATGGACTATGTAAATAGAAATAAAATCTTATCTGACCATCAATATGGATCTCGAAGTAAAAGCTATGCAATAATTGAACTTGTTGATTAAATAACAGAAGGGATTGAAAATAACCAGTTCACTGTTGGTATATTTCTTGATTTATCAAAGGCGTTTGACACAGTAAATCGTGAAATTCTCCTAAAGAAACTCTGTTTCTATGGCATATGTGGAAATTTTCATGCACGAATAAAAGATTACCTTTAGTTACAAACAGAAAACAAATTGTTAAATATAATCAAATCAGATCAACAGAAGTGACAATTGCATGTGGGATCTCACAAGGATCTATTCTTGGACCATTACTTTTTCTAATTTATATTAATGACCTAAATCACTCTACCAATAAATTATCTACTATGATGTTTGCGCATGATACTAATCTGTTTCAATTGCTCTTGTGAAGACATTAATGAACTCGAGTCTAATATAAATGCGGAGTTAGTTTATATGTTCAAGAATGGTTAACACTAAATCAACTTACACTCAATATTAAAAAATCTAATTTCATAATATTTAGATCACAAAAGAAACAATTAAAATAAATCACTGGTTCTTAAACTTGACAACAAGGAGATTCAGAGAGTAGATGAAACTAAATTCTTAGGAATTATAATTGACCAACACTTAATATGGATTCGAAGAACCATATTGATTGTATCACTAAGAAGAAACCGGTATGCCATGTAGAATTTGCTCCTATGTTAGTCAAACACTCTTAAAAATGTTATATTATAGTTTAATTTACCCCTACCTACATTACGGAAATATTGTCTGGGCAAATAATTACCCACAAGGCTGATGAAATTATTGATATAATAAAAGGCACTACGTATTATAACATTCTCGCCATATACTGCACCATCTTTTCCTCTTTTTAAGAAGATGGGTCTCGTAAATATACACCAAATTAATGACCTACTAATCAGATCTTTCAGTTTTAGTCTTATCAGTAAATCATTACCCACCTATTTCAGTGACCTCTGCTTAGAAAACACTCAAGTCCATGGTTATAATACCAGGAACTCAAAACATCTACTTCATAAGTTTTTTAAACGAACTAACTATGGAAAATACTCTTTAAGAAGTAAGATAGTTGATATATGGAACAAAACTCCTCTAGGAATAACACGTTCTTTGTCTATACATGCTTTCAAAAAGAAAATAAAGCAATTCCTTACTTTATAGTGATTATGATATGGGCATTAACTTGCATAATTTTATCTGCACTTTTAATTATAACTGTTATTTGTACACCAGACCAGATTTCCTGAATGTAATTTGAATCAAAGGGGGACTACTTTGTACAAGCCTGTTTAGGGTTTCTTTAAGTCTTCCTCCCGACTACCATGTAAATTGTAATAGTGTACTTATTATGTTATATAAAATTGTGGGACGTACATGTAAACAAAAAAAAAAGAAAGTGGCTCCCTTCCCACCGGCTCAACTCTGCGGCGGGTATAAGCATTGCCTGGCAGGAGCTTTACCCCATTTACCTTTCATGCATATGATGAATCTTGTCCGTTTAATCACTTTCCTAATATTGAAATAGCGCTAAACATGTCCCTGGGCTTGACAATGGCATTGCTGAGAGTCTGTCTCATTTCCAGATGTCCCATTTCGGACTTGTCGCACCGGATACATCACCTGTTCCCTGCCTGATCCCTCATTCCTTGTCCAAAGTCTGACCATACAGGTGGCCAATTTCATCTTTCAGTCCATAGCTACCATCACACAACATACCTATTCCTTTGGGGAACATCATTTTATTTGTTTCTGCCTTTTTCACAATTACCTTGTTTTATCCCCCCCAGATCAGACCCCTTAATGCCCACCACTGAGTCCACCTTGATCAACTTTGTTTCTCACCTTTCCCCTAGAGCCAAGGAAGTTGCAACCATTTGATCATTCCCTTGATACAGACACTTCAGTGCTGTGTGCTGCTTTTACCTAAGTTAGTCTTCTTTGGGTTCCTATGAAGCAGCAAATTCACATGCAATGGCAACTTTGATCCAAAAATTCATGTAACTCAATCTGACGTTTCCTTTCAACCCAATAATAATTTCCCCCCATCCACGTTCGAAATCGTCATTAAAAAATAAAAAAATTAACCCTTTCCAGGAAACAGCCAAGCTCACCACAGCAAAATCAAACTCAAATGTATGTGCCGTAACCAAACTGTGATATAACATCCTTCAAACAAGTCAGAATCTCACTTGGACTTCACTCTCCAACAGCCTTTCGGGCATCATTTAACTGTATGTGGCCTAGATAGCTCCTAGTTTTGTTCACATGGCTTCCAGATTGGGACTTATCAGGCCTCATCCAGACGCCAAGAGAAACTATTCTTCGATTCCATTGGAACTTGCCTTATTTGACTTTACCGCACATGACACTGATTCTCTTGGAACACTTCATTTTTCTTTGAGAATGCTACTACAGTGTATGTCTCATTGTAATGACACTGCCACCAATATTGTTCTTAGTCTTTTATTGATCTAGCTAATTAATTATATTTTTTAAATGTTTAAAATACTTTTAGTTAGTCCCCCACAATTCTCTTGATCACCCTTCTCCACAAATGGCTATTTTCATTTATAACTCAACCCTTGGGGCAAGCAATGACTAGTCCTAGCCCTTGCTCCCCTTATGGAGAAAGGCGATAGGGGTTTTGTGGCGGGGCAGTTACACTCGGCATTTTGGGTGGGGAATTGCTGCCTGCGGCACCCCTTCAGCCCTCTTCAGGGAGGGACGTATTGTGGACTGGGCTAACTTGTCCCCAGGACATTATGCCAGCAACAACTTCTACCTTGCAATACAGGCATGAGGGCCCCCCCCCCCCCCCCTCATTATGGCGCCATGTACCGAGGCCCCTCATCCAGTGGTTTATCTGGTCAGTGGGTTTAATTATCTGAGCCTTGCCGGTTTATTCCCTGCCCAATTTGGCTCACCATTTTGTATTTATTGTTGTCCTTCATTGCACGCATTATTAACATTAAATACATACATGTATACCAGTAAGAGAAGTAACAGTGTCATATTGTTTATTAGCAGAATCATGAGGCAAGCATTTATTTTTTTGTAGCTGGTGACATAAAAATGTCATCTTTTTTACCAACATCTAATTATTTGGATCATGTATAAAAATATTGCTAACCAAACTCTTCCAACTGTGAACAAGTTGCATAATTACTATCACTCTAAACGACTGGTTTTTACCTGAAGGTGAACTAATCACAGACAAACACACAGCCATCAACAAAGTTGGTCATGGTAAGTACTGCTGTTTGATGTGTTATTATATTTCTAATTAAAATTATACTTTCTTTTTATGTTGTATATTTTTGCAGTAGCTGTTACTAAAACAAGGAATGACCTACAATGAGCTACAACGATCAGCAACAATGACCTACAATGGACTACAAATGAGTTACAATGAGCCAAAACAATGAGTTTCAATGAGCTACAGTGAGCTAAAGTGAGCTACAAGAGGTGTATAATATCACCATCCTTACCTTTATATACTGTAGAAATATCTATCCCACATGAAGATAATTAGTGACCACCTGATCACTTCTGAAAATCACCGGAAGTAACACATTTACAGTGAAGCTGGTCACTGAGAAGAAAGGCGACTGCACTGCGCAGTTCCATGAAAATGAAACAAAAGTGGAACTGTCCACTTTAAGCTGCAATTTAAGACATTCCTGTTAAATAATTTAGCATTCCAATGTTGATTTATATTTTAACTGGAAGGGTGTCTGTGTTGGGAACACAAAAGGATGCTGATATTATAAAACCCTTGTACATGTAATTGTTGCTCATTTTAGCTCATTGTAGCTTTTTGTAGGTCATGTTAGCTCATTGTAGTTCATTGTAGCTCATTGTTGTAGCTTGTTGTAGCTCAATGGTAGCTCATTGTAGCTTGTCATAGCTCATTGTAGCTCATTACAGGTCATTGAAGCTCATTGTAGGTCATTGTAGATCATTATGGCTGATGGTTGTAAGCTCATTGTAGCTCATTCCTTCTTTTAGTAACTACCTGACTGTATATTTTACAGTATATTTCAATTAGCAGTGATATTGCCAAGAATGCCTAGTATCTACTTTTCAGCACAGGTGACAACAGTAGCAATATAATGTACAAAAAAATTGACAGTCCTAGTTTCCTAGGTACCTGGGGCGCTTTCCATTTAACCAAAAACTCTGGAAATTTCGGATTGGGAAGCGAATGAAATGGAAATTTTCTGTAATAAAATTCTGGAATTTTAGGACAATCTCGATACTGAGGTTGTCCTAACGTTCCGGTGTGACGGTGCAACCAACCGGAAAATAGTGTTCCATTCACCACACGGAATATCCGGAATTTCAAACCGAAATTTTTGGTCAAATGGAAAGCGCCCCTGATCACTTATGAGCCAGTGCTTTCAATTAATTAGAGTTTTACAGAGAATTTCAACAACAGCGTTTTGTGAGGTAGAAATAAAATATTGTTTAATAATTAATTACAGGTATTGTAGTTCATGCAAGCCAATTATACAGATGATTGTTTATGAAATAAGAAGAATGTTGCTGTCATTTCATGTTGATTCAGGAGTTGTGAATAATCTTTCTTTTTTCAGCTTTGCATGCTTTAAATCCTGTCTTCAAGAAAATCACATTTAGCAAACGAATCCAGGTAATTAAACATATTATCTTCATTAAATATCACTGTGCAAAAATATGAAGTCTTTGATTGATTTTGACATGTCAATTGTTTGGCTACCAATCTGATATGAGGTGAAACCGCAAAGAAAAGTAAACAAACATGACAAATGTTTGACTTTTTTTAATTTTAGGTTTTGGTTTCTCACTGTACTCCTTCTCAAAATTTGATAATTTTAAATATATTCTATTCTATATATTCTATATATTCTATATATATTCTATATATATTCTATATATATTCTATATATATTCTATATATATTCTATATATTCTATTCTATAATATATTCTATTTAAAATAATTTTTTGATGTTTATTTCAGGCCATTGCCAAATCAGTTGGCTTTAAACATCCAGTTGTGCCACAGAGTATGTATATTTTTAAAGTAAGTTGTTTACAGCTTGCAGTATACCATGCCTGAAATAGGATTTCCATTTTTTTTTTCACATTATTACGCCGTAATAGCGTAATAGGCAAGAAAAAAAAATGACCAACTATATCAAGATCCTTTGAAAGCACTTAGACCTACAGATAACTTGTGTAAAGTCCTCGTTCACTGGTGCTGGCCACGTGGAAAGATATTAACTAGCAGCAATTGGAGATTATGGAGACACGTTTGAAGGAACTTCAGGCGGAAATGAGCCCCTGAGAAAAGCAATAGGGGCGGCCATTTGGAAGACTGGACACCAAAAAATCTCAAATGTTACTGCATGTAAGGCACAGGGTCACCAACACAAAATTAGGATTGCGTTCTTCAAATGCGATAAGTGTGGTTTTTGTGGCCCAATGCAATGGAATTTGATATAATTTTTATAAATAAAGATGGTAAATGTTAAGGAGGCTCGTACCCATTTCTCAAGTCCACACCCTTTCAATTTTAATGGGCCATATCTTTTGTTGTAATGCATAAAAAGACAAGCCACTTTGCATGCAAACACACAATACATTGAACTTTATGGGAGTATAGGATTTGTTTACATCGGTGCTTCCATGGCAACGGAATGGTGATCCTCTGAAATTCACAAGTTGCGGAGTTTCTCTAGATCAAGAGAAATTTTTGTAAAACCCGCTAACAGACTAATTGATTAGACCATGGGCTTCAACTTGACAAAGTTTGAAAGAAATGTATGAGAGCGTTTTCGAAATTTTTAGGGATGAAGTTTTGGGGATTATTAATACAGTGAAAAACATACTATCGACATAATTGGCTAATATCTAAAGAAAATGATGCGCGATGGGGATGCAGTTTCATCTCATAGTAGTTTGATTCCATTTGAAATGGTGTGTGAAAAAGTGACGGAGTTGCTTTGGCCGATTGCAAGAAAGAAGGATTTGATTAGCGTGCGTTCAGCTGCTCTTGTTGCCATTTTTGTATGTAATTTGGTCTACGCATACAAATGTGATGATAATTTGGAAACCGCGAGATAAATTTTTTTAAAAATTTGACAATCTCGAGATAAGTCATCAATTTATATGGCATGCAAGTTTCAAGGACATTGAAGATTTGCAAGGCAATAAAATAGGGCCTCCAATGTACCAATTTTTTCCCGCAGAGTTTGTGTTTACAAGTGAGCGTCCTCATTATTCACGGGTATTGTTTTCAAGTTTCATATGCACGTGCAAAACTACACAAAAAAATTTATTTGCATCGAACAGAACGCTCGATTGCTTTCCGAAGAATTTTCCGAAACATGCTAATAACTGGCTTGCGTTACGAATAGCAATGACAACAGTACTGATGAAGACAACGTCGGAAAAGTCACGTTTCATCAAGTGCCGGATGCAGAAATAACACATTTATGGTTGTCTCACTCTGGTTATTTGTTGCAATCGGCGTAGCATCTGTTCCTTATTTAGATATAAAATAGCGCAAAGCAGAATTCTCAGCTAAAATATAAAGTTGTCACGCTGTTCTTGCGTGTGACATATTAAAGAAGCACTGTTTCTGCATTACGCTTATAAATTTCCAAATTGGGATATGTTCTTCTTGTCCTGTAATTTTAAAGAGACCCTCGGTATGGCTGCATTACAGCGTAATAGTGCAAAATCGAGTGCGTAATGTTATTACAATTCTCAAGCCAGCTTTTAGCATATTTCGGAAAATTCTTCGGATGTCGCGAACGCCTCCGTTTGGCACAAGAAGTCCACGACAATTCTCAAGTAAGAAAAGGTTTAATCACAAAGTCCCTAGTTTAGTCACAATGTTCACTATATCCCGAAAACGTGTTCACTCTAGTCGTACACATGGCCTATAAGTAACCTTATCTTAACCTTTCATATTTAAAAGCTTTACGGAATCTGATATTAATAATTAATTTCTACTTGTCAAACTAAATCACTTGATAAGATCAATGAATAAAAATATTGAAATGAACCGATTTCCGACACGGAAAGCAATCGAGCGTTTTGTTCCGATGCAAATAAATTTTTTGCTAAAGTTTTGCACGTGCATATGAAACTCGAAAACAATACTCGTGAATAATGAGGACGATCACTTGTAAACACAAAATCTGCGGGAAAAAATTGGTTCATTGGAGGCCCTATTTTATTGCCTTGCATGTCTTCAATGTCCTTGAAACTTGCAGGCCGTATAAATTGATGACCAATCTCGAGATTGTCAAATTTTTAAAAAAATTTATCTCGCGGTTTCCAAATTATCACCACATTTGTAGGCGTAGACCAAATTACATACAAAAATGGCAACAAGAGCAGCTGAACGCACGCTAATCAAATCCTTCTTTCTCGCAATCGGCCAAAGCAACCCCCTCACTTTTTCACACACCATTTCAAATGGAATCAAACTACTATGAGATGAAACTGCATCCCCATCGCGCATCATTTTCTTTAGATATTAGCCAATTATGTCGATAGTATGTTTTTCACTGTATTTATAATCCCCAAAACTTCATCCCTAAAAATTTCGAAAACGCTCTCATACATTTCTTTCAAACTTTGTCCAGTTGATGCCCATGGTCTAATCAATTAGTCCACTAGCGGGTTTTACAAAAATTTCTCTTGATCTAGAGAAACTCCGCAACTTGTGAATTTCAGAGGATCACCATTCCGTTGCCATGGAAGCACCGATGTAAACAAATCCTATACTCCCATAAAGTTCAATGTATTGTGTGTTTGCATGCAAAGTGGCTTGTCTTTTTATGCACTACAACAAAAGATATGGCCCATTAAAATTGAAAGGGTGTGGACTTGAGAAATGGGCACGAGCCTCCTTAAGTAAATGAAATGAGAAAGATGTACTTGTAATTGGCTTAGCATTTAGCATTTTTCTTTATTTATCATGTTAGACATTGCTGATCCCAGCAGTACACAGGATGCATGTCACATAATAAACCTAGTATATCATTGATGACGTAGATCTTGCCACAAGTCTCTCATAGCTCATTAGTTAAAGCATCCAACTGCGAGTGTACAGAAGGTCATCAGTTTGATTCCTGTTGGGACTCAGCGACCTTCTGTACACTGAGTCCCAACAGGAATCAAACTGATGACCTTCTGTACACTGAGTCCCAACAGGAATCAAACTGATGACCTTCTGTACACTGAGTCCCAACAGGAATCAAACTGATGACCTTCTGTACACTGAGTCCCAACAGGAATCAAACTGATGACCTTCTGTACACTGAGTCCCAACAGGAATCAAACTGATGACCTTCTGTACACTGAGTCCCAACAGGAATCAAACTGATGACCTTCTGTACACTGAGTCCCAACAGGAATCAAACTGATGACCTTCTGTACACTGAGTCCCCAACAGGAATCAAACTGATGACCTTCTGTACGCTGAGTCCCAACAGGAATCAAACTGATGACCTTCTGTACACTGAGTCCCAACAGGAATCAAACTGATGACCTTCTGTACACTGAGTCCCAACAGGAATCAAACTGATGACCTTCTGTACACTGAGTCCCAACAGGAATCAAACTGATGACCTTCTGTACACTGAGTCCCAACAGGAATCAAACTGATGACCTTCTGTACACTGAGTCCCCAACAGGAATCAAACTGATGACCTTCTGTACGCTGAGTCCCAACAGGAATCAAACTGATGACCTTCTGTACACTGAGTCCCCAACAGGAATCAAACTGATGACCTTCTGTCACTGAGTCCCAACAGGAATCAAACTGATGACCTTCAGTGTACAGAAGGTCATCAGTTTGATTTTGATTTTGATTCCTGTTGGGACTCAGCGACCTTCTGTACACTGAGTCCCAACAGGAATCAAACTGATGACCTTCTGTACACTGAGTCCCAACAGGAATCAAACTGATGACCTTCTGTACACTGAGTCCCAACAGGAATCAAACTGATGACCTTCTGTACACTGAGTCCCCAACAGGAATCAAACTGATGACCTTCTGTACACTGAGTCCCAACAGGAATCAAACTGATGACCTTCTGTACACTGAGTCCCCAACAGGAATCAAACTGATGACCTTCTGTACGCTGAGTCCCAACAGGAATCAAACTGATGACCTTCTGTACACTGAGTCCCCAACAGGAATCAAACTGATGACCTTCTGTCACTGAGTCCCAACAGGAATCAAACTGATGACCTTCAGTGTACAGAAGGTCATCAGTTTGATTCCTGTTGGGACTCAGCGTACAGAAGGTCATCAGTTTGATTCCTGTAGGGACTGAGCATACAGAAGGTCATCAGTTTGATTTCAGATTTTTTTCTTTGTTCCACGCTTGTGACACTTTTTGCATTAGAATTCGTTTCTCATGCTGATGACATATACAGCTGCGATGTCCTGCCTTAGCTGCTTACACCAAGTACATGTATATTTGTGGTTTTGTTTTCCTTTTTCTCAGATTATGGTAATGAATCCGAGACAAAGGAAAAATAGAATCAAACTAATCAGAAAATTTTGAACCACAACATTATTATAAACTATGTTTTCATGTTATGTTTCATGCTAGTTGTAAGTAATAGATAAAATATGAGTGGCAGAACTGTATGGATATTTACAATGGTGAGCCGCAGATGAGCCAAAGTAAATATTCAGTCATACTGTTCTGCTGCAAATATTTCATCTGACTTCTAAAAGAACAATTATAGCATTGAAGCTTATTAATCTCCCTATTGGTATTCTGTATTATTAAAGTGCCCCCATGATCAAATTTTTGATTTACGTTTCCGTGTACTATTAGACTTTCTTACTCATCTTGCCAAAATTTGGCAAGATTTAATTTCAATCCATTATGAACATCAGAAGTCATTTTATTTTAACATTTATTTCCAAGAATTTACGGCCACCATTAATCAACCTTGTTCCAAGGCTTGGTTGTGAATGGGAGAAAGTGACGTCAAAGACTCAAACATACCTCACGGGTTGAAATTATAATAACAATCAGCATAGAAAATTGCACCAAGAACACGTCCAAAGATTTTGTTGCTTTTCGCATGATTTTCAATACTTATTGTTATTATAATTCCAACCCAAAAATTTGATCACAGGGGCACTTTAAGTGATACAGTATACATAGCTGTCGTGTATCAGGATTTATAAACCTTCATCAAATTTTAATTTATTTTGTATTTCATTATGAATTATTAATGAATTATAGTAATAACATGGCTTGGTCAATAATACAACATGTAATTAAACTTTAATAATCACTGCTTTATTTGTTTTATTCACAGCAACCAGGGATTGGTGGTGAAGGTAACCACTTATTTTGATTGGCTGTGCATGTAACTTCTTATTCCTGCAGAAGCACACAATATTGTTCTGTAGACAAATGAATTTATCACTGCACTGTAAAAAAAGCTAGACTGTTTTGATGTTATTGAACCTAGCTCATGCAGCATGATTTGGTTGTTAGAGCATCCAGCCAGTGTGCATCAGGGATTCGTAGTTCTCTTGCTCAGGGCATACTATATATTATTAAAACCTACACTAGTCTCATTTGGTGATTTAAGGTGGCCCGACTGGGTTTTTGAGTGACGATACCTTTTAACTTTGAGAAACTTGTGTACCACCACAAACAATCCAACGGAAAATCGATTGCCACAGCTGTACTAGAGAAAGATTAAAGTTTCAGATGAGGTAAGTTTTATGGAAACCGGAGTTGCCAAAGCAACGTTATGACATCACTCCCTGTTTTACATAATAACGATTTAATTGTCATCAAGAGATAATTTTCGAAAACGCTCTCTGGATCTTCGTCCTGATGTACTTGTCCTAAGGTCTACAAAATTTTACAAATTTCTACGGAAGCGTTTTCGAGAAAATTTCGAGTGAATTTTTAAGGTTTTAAAATACAACAAAAACAAAACAATTTTGAAATGTTATTAAAACTTATGTCTACAAGGCTTGATGAAATAATATTTTGGTCTTAAATGAATGTTATACCATCCAAATACCTTGAGTGAAAATCTCTGCGAAATCGTCCATTTGAATTTTATAAACGTTGGCTTAAATATGAACTGGACTCTAGTGTTATTTCGCGTTTTTATCAAAAATTGACCCTACACTTATTAAAATGGTCGTGAATTTAAAAGCAATAGATGAATTTTGTTCTACAAAATTTGTAAAATTTTGCAGACCTTTGTAGACCTTAGGACAAGTACGTCAGGACAAAGATCCAGAGAGCGTTTTCCAAAATTATCTCTTGATGGCAGGTAATTCGGTATTATGTAAAACAGGGAATGATGTCATAACGTTGCTATGGCAACTCCGATTTCCATAAAACTTACCTCATCTGAAACTTTTAATTAATCTTTCTCTAGTACAGCTGTGCCAATCGATTTTCCGTTGGATCGTTTGTGGTGGTACACAAGTTTCTCAAAGCTAAACGGTATTGTCACTCAAAAACCCAGTCGAGCCACCTTAAGTGTTATCCCAGAGTTGACTAAAAGGTGATTTCATGCTGGTTAATAAGAAAAGCATTGCATGTAGATGAGGCAGGTACAAAAGTCGGACCAAATCATTCTGATTGGATTGGACCAGATCGGATCGGACTGGACCAGATCGGATCGGACCTGATCGGACCGGATCAACTCAGATCAATTCAGATCAACATGGACTAGGCTAAAATTTAAAAACAATCAACTTGGATCGACTTGGACTAGGCTAAATTAAAAACAATCGACTTGGACTAGACTAAAATAAAAATCACAACATGTAACAGATAGAAAAAAGATACCCAGTGTTAGTCACCATTTTTTCTAGTGCTAGGTCCTCCAAGGTCAGTATATCATTGGATCAAAAAAGGCATTGCTTTTGGCTAAACTAAACTAAACAAGCCAATAAAAAGATAAAACATTTGATCCTTCCCAAGCGCTCAAAAGTGGCTAACATTTTACAACGTCAAATGAGTGATGATACTTGCTATTAGGTTTGATACTTAAAATGGAGGTCTGCCTAAGCTTCGAGAAATGCATCAACTAAAATGCAGAATAAACTCTGAGGAGCTAAAAACAATATAATAATTGCAACATGCCACTATTCCAATAAAGACCATGACTGTCACATAAGACTTAGATCTTACTTTAAGACTCTTTTAGCCATGCATGACGAGAAACACTTTCTCGCAAGTTATGCCAACCACGGACTTGCACTCAAATTAAAGTCATTAAATCACGGAAAGAGAAATGAACTGATTCTAAGCAGTGACTAATGCATACTTAAGTGGCTACTTCTGATCTTGCAACACTTTTAAAGTGAGCCAAAGAAACCCCATTTTTATGCCAAGAGCTAGCAAACAAACGGCGGCATAACTAAAACATTATGAACGGCTCTGGAAAGCATAAGTTCCTCCTGTCAGTATCACAGCTAGAGATTTTTTCTGAGTTCAAAGAATTGCAACAACATTGAGAACAACAGGCCTGTTAAATCTTAAGTTTGATCTTAAAGGAAAAATCTCTCAGGCACGTACTTGGGGAAAACCTTTTCTAAAAAGCTGGGTTAAAATAATTTTAATTAGCAATGAGCATGAGGATTTGTGCTGGGCCTGTCACCTATTGTAACAATTTGTCTGTTACATGTTGTGATTTTTATTTTAGTTTAGTCAGAGTCAATTGTTTGTAATTTTAGCCTAGTCTGAGTCGATCCAAGTTGATCCGACCTCAGGGCTGGGTTTCTGAGTCATTCAGACAGGATATTGGCTAGTTCCATTCTCACCAGATGAAGCCTTGTGAATCGGCGGATTATTTCATCAAAGTCAATTTCCATGTTGTAGTGGATATGTAGCAAGGCAAGTCCTGTCAATCTCGTCTGTGACATGGTGCTTCGCAAGTATGTTTTCAGTCGCCTCAAAGCTGACACATTTCTCTCACACTCGCATGTGGTGATTGGTAAGGTGGCAAATATTTTGAGGCACTCGGTGATGTTGGGATACAGCACATGGTCAATCTCCTTTAAAGTTGCCAGACGAGTGCAGCTGTTGGGACAGTTTAGGATCTTGTCATTCCCACTTTCTTTGTTATAAAGTCTCGGCATCAAGGCTCACAGGCGAGGGCAACGAATCTGCATGGAACGTGCAAAACTGGCAAAAGGACGTACATCCATGTTTCCTTTGATGCCAGTAGAATTGATGGAACAACTAACAGGCATTGCATTGCTGTTTCTTGGTCACCACTATGAAATCGAGCTTCCAGTTCATTGATCAGTGCATTGTCCAAACCATTTTCGAGATTTCAACTTATAAATTTGAAATTTACTTTTATCCAAAAAAAAAATTCATTAATTATGAAAAATCCGACCGATTTCCGTAAAACGGTGGAAACCGGTATGGATCCGCACCTGGACCTGGAAGTCCTGACTGATCTGAGTTGATCAGGTCCAATCCAGTCCAATCTGGTCCAACTTTTGTACCTGCCTAATGTGGATGAAAGTAATAATAATGCATTATTTTCATTCTAACTTTCTTCACATGGCATTTGTTTTCATTTTGACAGTCACTCCTCATCGGGACTCAACTTTTCTGTACACTGAGCCTCCCAGCGCCATGGGACTCTGGATACCATTAGAAGATTGTACTCTACAAAATGGCTGTCTGCACTTTGTTCCCAGATCTCAGAATGGTTAGAGAGAATAATTATTTGAAAATAAAATTTAGTGATCATGAACAAGTGGTAGAATCCAAATTCTCTTTACAGTTTTCTGATTAAATAAGCCAAACACTCCCAAGAAGAATTATTTAACAGCTGATCGAATACATCTATAAGCAAATAAGCAACTAGTAAAATGAAAGAAGAATTTGTATCAATGGTGGCTTAATTCATTAATGCCCTGAAGTTTAGAATGTACTAACTTGGTCAGAAGCAAGCAATTTTTGTTTATTTGTTTAAATATCTCGTAATTTAACAGATGGAATAAAGCGCCGCTTTATACGTAACCCAGAGCCTGGAGGGACTCCTACCATTTTTACTGGTGCTGATCACGAGGAAGGTGACGATAATGACTACATTCCTCAACTGACAAAAAAAGGTCAGAGAATAAAAACAGATGTCATAGCTTATTATTTTATTGTTACAATCAAGTAGATGTAATCCTCCACAATGCCGTCCTGCAGGCGTCCAGAAGGGAGAGAAGTGTGGTATTGCGGAATATCAAATTAGCAATCACTTGTATCACTATTGATATATCAAATATTTTCTTTTAAATTTCTTCAAATGAGTTTTGATAATATCATGACATTTTGAGAATGATAGAAGGCAATGATGTTGTGATATTCTGCACTGTCCGAGATATCAGAATATGATAATTATATCAAAATATCAATAAAGATTATCAAAATCTCAAATCTGTACTAGGGACAGTGTGTCTTGTAAGGTTTGATATTTTGATATGTCATAATAATATCACAATATCATGATAGTATCAAAATATCTCACATTTAAAGAACGAGGTATACATGCATACATGATTTGCATGTTTGCTCTCACATGTATATTGATTTGCGCTCCATCCTTCAACTCCCGTGTTTTTTCATAACAAAGGAGTGAAAGTATAATCGGTGTGCTCATGATAATATCAAACTATCACTCGTTTAAGAATGCAGAAGGTTCATGATGTCAGTTAATATCTCGCATTTCCTTCAGCATTTTGAGATTTTCATTGTCGTCTCACATTTGGGATTTTCATTGTCTCATGTTTAAAGAACGATGTATACATGCATACAGCTATTTCAATTAACGTTGTCGGATGAAAGCTTTAAGCCTACAAGCCAAGACCGCAAGGTAGTATGGAATTTTTACGAATAAATTCACCATAATCAACAATAATGAACTAAGGCAATTACGGCAACACCAAGGATTCTTTCTATATAAACTAATTTGTTTAGTTTGTCTAACGTTACTGGATTGTCCAGGAGCTTAACAGTGTAGGGACGGCGGCTTCCAAGTTCAAATAGAAATTTGATCATATGACATTGTTAATTTGCAGTGAACGGCAAAGAAGGGTACCAAAATGTAAAACGCATGTGCAGAGGCATTGTTTATGCTAATTAAACCTATTTTTTGTGCCATTCTTGCTGCATCCGCCGTTGTGGCTGCTAAGCTCCATAATGATTTCATATCCCACCACTTTCAAATAAAGGAACGCTTCGACAAATCATATACAGCTATTTCAATTAACGTTGTCGGATGAAAGCTCAAAGACAAGACCACAAGGCAGTATGTGTAGTTGTAAATAGCCGGTTGTCAGTGCGAGCGCAATGGAAATGGGCGACAGTGCTAAGACGTTTGCCTCCTTTTCTAAAGGAGGAAACAAAAACCGATTGGAATCATATTGCATGTTTGCGCTCACATGTTTATTCAGTTGTGTTCCCTCCTTTGACTCGCGTGTTTTTCCTTATGAAAGAAGTGAAGTATAATCAGCGTTCTCCTGATAATATCAAACTGTGAAATCTTTTATGATACTTTGATGTTCTGAGTGATATCAAAATATGAACATCCTTTATCAATCTCTTAAATCACTGAAAATATCATGATAATATCAAAATATACTTTGATATTCTGTGTGATAATATCAAAATATCAACATTAATAACACTATCAATCTCTTAATATCAAAATATGATAATATCAAAAAATCAAGATATCATGATATCAAGATATCAAAATAAAATTGGTTTTATTATGATACTCTGATATTCTGCATGATAATATCAAAATATCAACATCCCCTATCAACCTCTTAATATCAAGATATCATGATAATATCAAGATATGATATCAATATATCAAATGGTTTGATACTTTGATATTCCGCATGATAGCATCAAAATCTCTTAAAATTATATCAAAATATCATAATATCAAAATATCAAGATATCATGGTGATATCAAAATATGAAATTGTTTATGGTACTGGTACTTTGATATTCTGCAATCCCACACCTTAGTGCCTTCTTGTTTCGTTGACTTGTCTTGTGGTTTTTGCACTGACTCACACATGAAAAATACTTATATCCAAGTTATGCATGTTTTCAAGTGGTGTAAACAAAGTGAATTGTCTCATGAGTAATCACTGCTGTTTAGCCTGCATAGCAGGCGTCGGGGAGAAGGGAACTGGGGAGAGAGGGAAAGGATGCCTGCGATAAACATCCTCATTTGTTCATTTCTGCAGATGCTGGCGGCCACAAAATTCTGATTGGCTAATTCGTGCTGGGCGGTAAACATAGTAAATTCCCGAGTGAAGTCATACTTGCATAAATGGTGCATGTCAGTTTCTGATATATTGGTGAACGTATTGACAGTTGATGTAATTTGATTATACAAGGAAATTGGTGGGCGTAATGCGAATAGCCCGGTTCTTAGAGCAGGCGTTCCTTCCCTTCTCCCCCTCTCCTTTTTCGCGCCCCCTCCCCCCTCCCTGTTTACGCCTGCCATGCAGTCTAGTGCTGTTCAGTTCATTATGCCATTATAGTCACCTGAGGGGCCACCATTGACAATCTCATTTCGATATGGTTTTTACCACATCAGTGGAGCTTTATATATGTCATTATAACCAGTTGACAGGCATTTTCTCCCTGGGACATTAAGGCCTTTGAGTCAATTATTAATGGGATAAAAAAATAGACTTAGTTTCCCAGAGAAGCATCATTGGAGCAAGGGCAATGTTCAAAATGTGGTATAATTATACAATTATAATTTTGTAGGTTGTTTGGTGTTGATTAATGGAACAGTGCTGCATAAAAGTGCTGCTAACAAGTCAGAAAAGTCTCGCAATGCTTACACCTTCCATATTGTTGAAGAAGAAAATACAGAATATAGCAAACAGAACTGGTAAGAAGATGTCAGTTTATTCTAATAATGAATAAGTACAACTTATGTCAAATTCTAAATTTTCAAATTGTGTTTTTTGAACCAAATTATCAAAGGCTCCAGTATAGCCCTATGAGCTAACTCGTAAATATGAATCATTCCACTGCCCCCCCCCCCCCACCCCTTGCGTCAAATTCCTCACCCTGGCCGGTGACCATGCAGGCTCAATGTTAACAGCCAATTGACAGAAGGAGTGAAAATTTGCATCTTACTATTTTCTGTCCCATCTGCTGTAACTCGTTCAATGCTTTTTAAACTTGACTGGTGACTCAAACTTGACTGGTGAAATGAGCACACTCAAGGTGTATAACTAGGGACTAGAAACAGACTTGATTGAGGGAATGGACCCTGTGACAAGTCACACACACATCACACAATCGGACAAGTCCCAGGGACCATAAATCACAGGGTCAAGTCACCTTGGTCATGAGGACAGCCTGATTTTGTTGTGGTTTATCTTGTAATCAGTCATCACCGAGACAATTCTCATGACCAGTACACATCCACAAGGGGACAAGCACAATTTTGATATGAAAAATAGTGTGAACAATTTGATTTGATTTTGACATGTCAATAAATATTGTGATGGCCAATCAGATACGAGATTAAACAACAAGAAAAGTGAAATGGTTAGAATTTCACCACAGCTATTGCTTTGGTGAATATCTGGAAATTAACCTTCAGGCAAAGAACAAAGAAAAATTGACATTTAGCACATATATGTACAGTCTACGTACAGTGCATGCAAATAATGGGAAAGTTTCAAGCCTTTTTTCCCCTATATTCGCCAAAATTGCCACTTGTATCTGTTGTGGTGCAATTTTTATTTTCCTTTGTTTTTGGGTATGGAAATGTATGATAATAAGTTTTAAACAAAGGAAAATAAAATTTGCACCACAACATATCCATTTTCCTCTAAGCCATTCAATATTGTTTATTATTTTAGGCTGCAGCCTACAGCAGATCTTCCATTTCCTGCACTGTATACAGACTGATCAAGATAAAAATGACATGAAAAAAGTTCCACGGCTCATACATCCATGTCATGAACTTACACTCAGGCTATTTTAGTATTAAAATCATTAATTAAAAAATAAGAATTTTTAAAAAGTCACCATAATTCTAACTGTTGATTTGAAATTTACTATTTCAATTAAAAACAGAAAAAAAACTTAAAAAATTTAAATAAACTGAAACAAAATAGTAAATCTAAGAGGATTCTATGTTAAGGTGTGTTGGTCTAGTGATTAGCACATTACATAACCAAACTGAAGGTCAGAGGTACATTCAAGAGCTGGTGTCTGCTGTCGTTATTTCCTTAGGCAAGACACTTTACTCCACATTCTCTCTCTTCACCCTGCCAGTGTATTAATGGCTGGCAGCTAGCACAGTTCATTTTATCAAATATATTTTACTTGGAAATGAGAAACCTGCTCAATTATGTTGAATTTTAGTTTTAGTCTAAGGACAATTAAAAGTGAAGACATACACAATATGTTTTAATAAGCACAGCATTTCTTTTATTGAATTTACAAAATTTTAAATTATGGACAATTCACAAAATTATGCTCTAATCAATAATTGTTCAGCTTTCATCTTACCAGCCACAAGCATAATAGCAAAAACCAAATGCTGAGGAACCAAAAGGGGATATAGAGGTTGATATGGGTAATGTGTCCCCATGGGAATTGAGGGGGAGGATATATTGGGTATCTTGAACTAAGTTCACCTGTGTGACGTTTGGTTTTGGGACCCAGCATTGGCCAAAATATATATTAATGATTAATGATTATAAATATGCTTTAATGAAAACAAGGAATGTGTCTTTCGCGTTATCTGGAACTTGGTTAAAAAATAAGCAATGTTTAACCAGGTTTAAAGCACCAGTTTGAATAGGAAAGCAAGTGTTATATATTTCGATTTAATTAGTGAAGTCAAACTTGTGCTAACAGTCGTGTTTCCTGACCACAGTCACAGCCCCAACTGTGACACCATGTTTTTGGATGCATTACCATATTGATTCCAAACTGGGTATTTGTATTCTGATACTAGAAATCAAGTATTGTCCTCATTCAGTTAGGACTAGGACAATGCTGAATTGTCATTGCTCAAAATGTGCCCAAACAGGAACATGTCATGCAGTGAATAGGCAAGTGATCATGGTTCAAGAATAACCATAAGCACAAGGTGTGACTGCACTAGCATCTCTTTTGGAAAGCAGTTGTAGTATTCTTTTTTTTTCATACAAATTGCAGAAACTTAAAACTTCAACACATCTTTATCTTGTTTTCTAGTAACTGTATTATTAATATTTCATCCTATTTTATGTTAAAATTAATGCAAAAATGTAGCCAGGCGTGTTGTCTCATTAATTTTATGCAACTGCAGCTAATAAAATGATTTATCAAATTGAATGTTATTTTTTAACATACATACTTTTAATAAAATCCAAACTTTTATGCAACTCAGATTAAGTTGTTTTAAGTACATGCTTTTGTTACATTTACCAGTAACTTAGAAGCAATGTTTAAGTTTGGAAAACATGTTTTGGATACTTCAGTATCCATCATCAGTTCAGGATGTTTACAAAATTTGTAACTGTATATATAAAGTTAATAACAAAGAAATGTTGATTATAAATAGCAAAAAAATAATAGCTAATTACAGATTTGTGAGAATATTACATAATATGGGATACAATGGACCAATGACATACAATGAAATATGCTCAACAAACAAGTTAGACATGTTAATTTAATGCTGTTTAATTTTTCATCCTTGTTATCATACCTTATCACTACGATTTGTTTTTCATAAAAGTGTCACATATTTCATTGTATCCCTTTAGTAACGATATATTTACAGATCTATATCTGTATCACATTATTTGTATTCTGCTAATTTTGTTGTATCCCATATTATATAATATTCTCAAAAATTTGTAATTAGCTATTATTTTCTACTATTTATAATCAACATTTCTTTGTTATGAACTTAATATAAATTATGGTTACTAATTTTGTAAATATCCTGAACTGATGGATACTGAAGTATCCAAAACATGTTTTCCAAACTTAAACATTGTCATGTTTTTGAATTGTGTAATATCTATACTATTGCTACGAAATTTCGGTAACTTAGAAGAGTTTCATTGGGATTTCCAAACACAGAGGCGTGGTTTGCAAAAAGAAGGCACAACCGAGTTTTTTTTAACCAACTTCAAGGTGTTTGGATGGCTCATGAAACTTGATTTAGCTTCTCAAACTAATCATTAAACACAGAGAAAATGAAGAAATAAAATCAGCAAAATCTATGCTAATTAAAATCGGGTTTCATTATTAATGAGTTTAAAGTAGGAACTAAATGCCAAATATATGGCTTTACTGTATATTTTCACACTTTGTTTCGCAGTGGTTTATTTCACTCAAACTAACAAAGTATACATATTGTTTAATGGACAGTTGCAATTAATAAAGCTCCTTAATAATATTGATGGAGCCCATCATTGCCAAGTAGATACGAACTTGCAGAGATTTCCCACAGAAAATCATAAAATATTGCTTGGGATGGCTGCACCCGAGAAGTTTGGATAAAATATTGTCACCCAAACAATTTTGTGTTGTTGATAGTGACATGTATTTAGAATCCACCGTAAGTTGTAGTTCTGCAGTTATACATGTACTAAAGGTTGAAATTGATAGGTATTTCAATAAATATTACATTAATATTAATATTATACAGGTCGTTTTAGGCAAATGCATTTTCAGTATTTTTTTAAATATTAAGTATAAAGATCCTGTTACAATTTTCATAAAAATAATTATTTTCTGTTCAGTTGATTAGCTTGTTTGAATATTTGTGATATAAATATACAGGTGGAATCTCTCTTACTAGTAAAGTATTATGACTGTATCCGGATAAACATTTATGCAGGGTTTCCATGCTATGCTTAATGCACAAAGGGCTTGAATAATAGATTGCACTAAATAAACTAAAGTAAGGACCATGAATGCCAAAAATATGTCCAGAATATTGAATCCAACCATGCAACGACATTCAAGATCTTGTAACATAACAGTCACTAACAATAGGCCATTTGCACGATGGCGTCATTTGACTACAACTACCAGAATTCATTTCGTTTTTCCTTTCTTATTTAAATTTTGTAATCCCAGTGTGGTTTAAATAACAATAGCACTAATTTGCACTACAAAACAAAAAACTGAAGGATTCTGGTAGTTGTAGTCACATGACGTCATCGTGCAAATGGCCTATTGGACATTTCAGTGAACTGGAATTGGATTGGCTGCAACACAATACACACAGAAGAAATATTATTGGCATACACCATGGATGGATCTCTACCTTCCACATTGAAAGAACATCTCAGATATTAGCTCATTAATAATATAAATGAAAAAATTACTCAATTCTGATTGGCTAAGAGCAGTGCAGTTCAAGTGTAACCTGTGCAAAAAGTGTAACACCAGTGCAAATTACAAATAAAAAAAATTTTAATGCAAGTTAAAATGTTTTGCAAAAAAAAATTCTCTCTCAAATTGCACTCACTGAAGTGTGCAATTTGAGCTTTTTGAAAAACTCACTCATGCAGCGCAAATTAATCCCAAATTGAACTCGAAACCGTATGATTACCTATGCAAATTCCTTATTCAATACTTACACATTGCAAGTGTACCTGGTTGCTTCTAAACTGATTTCATTTTTGACCAATTAGATCTACCAGTACATATACTGCTATGCTATCAGTTTGAAATTTTCTGAATTGTTTTTGTTCAGATGTTCTTTCAAAAAGAAAGGTAGAAGACAAACCAACAACACACTGTTACCTGCCATGTCTGAAAACAGTCTGAAAAGTCTCAACAAATGATAATATATTTAATAACTATTGGTATAATTCTAGTGCCTTTTTTAGCCTGCAGCACAAGGATCAATATCTTTTATTGGAGGAGTTCACGATTTTTATTAACTTAAAGACTCTTGCAGGCCAGATTTTACAGCATCCTGTTTTTTTTTGCGGTTACGGCAAGTCAGCCAAAACAAACTGAGTTGGAGTATTTATAACACACCAGCTCACAAAGTCTAATATGTCATCTTGAAATAGAGTATCTGACTAACACTGTCAGAGTATCTGACTAACACTGTCAGAGTATCTGACTAACACTAACAAGCCACAACCATGTCAGAGCAATCCTCTGAAATCACAGCAGATCCACCAACAGGTGTTATTTTGTTGCAAGTGAAGGAAAAATCACCTTAGGTGCTACAGGCTTAAGAAAACACTTGCTTCATGAAAATTAGTTTTTATCTAGTTTACTGTAAAATTAAATCAGAGTACAAATTAAATTTAGTTGATGGAAGCACTGCCATTACAGCGGTTACCATTAACACGCAACCCACCGCCTTCAAAACAGTCGGATAAAGTTGAGTTTTAGTGGACGTCGATAAAAAAAAGCTGTTAACAGGATTTCAGGATTTCAAGCAAACAGAGCTAAAAAATTGACAATTTTACCCGCTGAGAGATGGTAAAAGTTATCAAACTCGATTTCCAAGCCAGTTTAAACAAAAAGAAAAGCTGCTGTTTGTAGAAACCATATTTTTAGAATATAACTATTACATTTCACTGCTCGTGATAATTTACAACTCAGTGATGCATGATGAATAGTAGGCGGATCACAACTCATGAAGCCACGGCTGCACGAAGCGCCAGTTTTTATATCATGTTGAATGAAATCTTCTCTTTAAAACTATACACCGAATGCAAATATGGCTGCCAATTTATTATTCTTTTATGTGTATGTAAATTAGCCTGACTGGTTTTTTTAGCATGTGCAAAGTTCAAAAGAAGGTTTACTCTAAAATGAAGCTAGTCAGGCTAATTAACATACATATAAAAGAATAATAAATTGGCTGCCATATTTGCATTCGGTGTACTGACTTTGAAATTTGTTGTTTTAAAATGTTTACTATTTCTTTTTAGTAAAATTGTTCAGAATCCAGTCGGAATTTAAAAAAAAACAATGTTAACGGCTTTTCTTTGATTGACGTCCACCAAACTCAAGTTTGACTTTCGGGGATGAAGAGCGATGGGTCACATGTTAATGGTAGCCGCTGTAAAATATCAATTTTCTTCAGTTCACTTCATAGGTATAAAATAACATTAGATAGATCAACTAAAATATACAGCTAAAATATTTCTACATGTAGTTTGTAGTTGATGTTAATGTTAAAATGTTGACTTTTTATGGCCACTATCCTGCACAAAATAAATATACAGTAGATAGCCAGAGTACATGTACAGTTTAGAAATGTATGGATGATTGTAAGATAGCTAGCTATCCATTCATAGATAGTTTGCTTAATGAAAATTTTGACTTCAGTTCTGTAAATTAATCCAGTTCTACATGTAAAACGATTTTTTGAATTAGAAATAATAATGGGGTCCAGCCCTAGGATGTAGTCATATTTCTTATCAAAAGTTGGAAACATATAACTCTTTTACTTGCCAGAATTACTAAATTTCACAATAAAATATTGAAATCTCAATAGAAAACACGACTTTTTGTCACAGAAACAACCCCTTATGAGTTTCATAAACACAGCTATAATCACACAAAGCTATAATCTTACTGTTCATCAAACAACACTAAAAAATACAATGACGGACTCTTTGAAAAGAAAAAAATTACATAATTTTGAAGTTGTGCTTGTTAACATTTAACAAGCGATGCAAGTTTTAGCAATCCTGCTGCCTAATTATGCCAAAATTATGACAAACATGGACTGAAAAGATACAGTGTCAATAGACTTCTTTAGCTTGTATGTTTTGTTTTCTCAATGTAGGTCATGTGATGTTCCCAAGGGAATTTGTCCTTTGTCTTTTCATAAATTATACACACATACATAGGGTAACACTGCATGATCTACAAAACATACAAGCTAAAGAGGTCTATTGTCTTAATTCAAGTCAGCTACATATTCTGCAAATCAAAATGTTCGATCATAACAGCTAAAAAACCTGATCATTTGAATATCTGTACATGCATATATCTATATATATATATATATATACAATATATAAATTTTAGATTTCATTTTAAAAGTTAATGTATATTTATTATGCATTGAATATCATCATCAAACAATTTACTCATGAAGCGAGCTTACTCGCACTCAGTAAGATGTCAGATTATCAATCTGCAAACTAAGTTTAATGGTTTTTACTAAAGAGAAGAGAAAAAAATAAGATAATGTAACTTCTCTTGCCACAAGAAAAATGGGCATCCTCTTAACAGGATGTCTGCACTGTTTATTCCAGACAATTCCAAATGATAATTGACTGACAGACAATTATCCACTTGCTACAATAAATACCAATTTTCTGGAAGTAATGTTTAAGGATTTGGTTTTGAAACTGGAAAATAATATCTGCATAATAGTAATAATTACTATTATTTATAATTATTATAAATTATATAGATTTAATTTCTTTAAGTGTAAGGTTACAAAGAAATGTCCTTAATCCACTGTCACAACATCTCTTCTTGTGACAGCTGATTTAACAATGCTTCATAGAGAGTATTGTGTGTTCAAGTAATTTAAATATTGACATGACAATAATTTAATATATACAACATTGAATTTACTGCATCAGTAATAAAACATTATTTAAGGGCATAAAAAATTAACCAGAATATTTCAAACTCTAATTGCCACCACTGAGTTTAGTTGTGATGGTAACAGATCACCATACACTAAACTATCACAACAAAGTAGTGACAAACTCCTCAAGTAAAAGTACTAAAATATATTTAAAAGTCAATTAACGACATATCATGATCAGACAGTGCCAAAAAGAACACAATAACATATTTACACCACAGAAAAACTGAGAATGGATCTAAGTGTAAAAACGGATGTTTTAGCATGCCAACTATATCTGGGTACATTAGTCAGATAAAAAGACACATTCAAACCATTTTTCATGTTTTTAGATTCTGATGCACTCATTATAGAATAGAATATAGAATAAAGACTATACATACCAGGGCAAAAATGCTTGGTCTCTACCATTTTCTAAAGAATCCAGACTGACTTTTACTGTAGTGTAAATGTTTATTTGGATCTGATGGATGAAGTTGCTTGAAGTTCAATTTTTAAAGTGCCCCTATGATCAAATTTTGGATTTTCATTTTTTTACATTTTCGTGTACAATTAGACTTTCTTACTCATCTTGAAAAAAATGAACATCAACAATTCAATCATAGGGGCACTTTACAGTGTAATGGATGAGTCAAATGATAGTTACGCAGTGAAATCAAATGGAGAATAATAATTATTCTTGTTTATACCCCCAAAACATCACCCTTAAAGTAGCACTTTACCATACTGCTTCATAATAAAATATTCAAAGGAATAAGTCATCCTTAATCTTGACCACTGAACAGGCTCCGAGGTCATCCATGTCATTGAACATGGTGTAGTGGCCATGCTGGTAGTAACAACAGATGTGTGTTTCTCTCCTTTGTACATTTCTTTTGCTAACACCATGGAAGTGACTGGGGATACCTGTTCCAATTCTACAGGATCTGTTTTAACCTGGAAAAGGAAAATGAAAATGTTAGAAAAGGTCATGCAACCCAATCTACTAATTTAATAATTTAACTCTGAAAGGATACTGGATTTAGATATTGCAGGGGGAGTGGCAAGTGTACACAGGAGAGAACAATCCCTATATTTCCAGGAAAAGTTTTAAAAAATAAACAATGCTATTCAATAACTTTCTTGTAGTAAATTTTACAATTTAAAATCATTTGGTCATAGCTTTAATTTCCTAGACGTCTGGTCTGAAACAGGGTTTTACCAATAATACTCATCCATAAAGTGTTATACACCATAATCCTTTTAGTTCGGGAGTCAAACTTCCACTCATGCAGTGTGGTTCTTTTTTTTTTTAAGTCCATGGATGAAACCCTGAAGTGTGGCTACTAAAAAAAACAGTTAACAAGCAGTAATTGCATTTGGATATTTCTCAATGAAATTTGGCATTATTTTGTTCTCGTTTTTACCTTGAAAAATTAAGGTAATGAAAGAGTTGAGCCTTCATTCCAAGGCTAATGTAATTATGGTACATTTACAAACCTCTCTTCTGCACTCCTTTTTAATTTTTTCAACTTCATCTCTACAAATTTTGCACACATAGATAATACTGCGATCTTTTTCAAGTTTCCTGTAAATCTCATCAGTTATGTTGTCACACATTGTATGAATCCACCTGAAGAAAATAACACCATTTATTACAAGTTGCAGTTTTCATTGTGTAGTTCCAGAAAAAATCCATACCCACCCCATGGAAGGTCATTGGAAATTCCTAGGGGGAGGGGGGTCTTAAAAGCCAACATTTTAGAAGAAATGTATGAAGCTAAACTGGAATTCCTGGGGGGATGGTGCTAAACAAAAAACCTTCTGTTGGGGGAGTATGGATATTTTCTGGCACTGCACATTGTGAAGTGTCGGGATAATTGATGGGAAAAACAACAAGAATACTAAGGAAACCTACATCGCAGTACTACAGAGATTTATGTATCCTGGCCCCTTGATTACACCCACCTGCTGCATGAGTCACATTGCACAACTCTATGAACACCCTGCTCTGTGTTGCACAATGGACAGCGATTTGTCTTGTGTTTGTTTTGATAACATGTGTTGCACAAAGTGTAATCAATGTGCCACCGTGATGTCTTCTTTGTTCCGCACTGCCTGCATTGCCGGCATTTCTGTTAAGGAAGGCAGTTTAAAAATGTGTTATGAACTGTGACGTTTTGAACAAAAAAGGGTCTGCGTTAGAGGTGTCCATTTTATAGTAAGTTCAGTTACAGAAAGATGAGTGACTGATGAAGTGCAGGAGTGACCAACTTTAGATGTCCGTCTTAGGGAGGTGCTTGTCTTGGAGGGGCATCTGTTTAGAGCGAGTTACGTGAATGTGTAGTGAGCCAGAGGGCATGTTAAACCTAAATTGCCACATTATTAAGTGCCATTGACTTGAAACTTCTCAAACTCACTAATAATTCATTGAGCTTGAATAAAGAAAATCATTAATGTGACAGTGGTTTGGAAACTCGATTTTAATTAGCATAGATTTTGGTGATTTTATTCCTTCTCCTTCTCTGTATTTACAGTGGATTTCAACTTACATGTACTTTGGCTGCACTGGCTGCCAGTTCGTTTAATTTGCCAATTAAATTTGTCAGTTTAGCCAACCAAATTGTGAACTTTGTTTTGAAGTTCACAATCTTGACGTAAAGAAGTTGGTAAACTCAGAAGTTATGCTGTTTTAAAAAATAAGACAAATATTTTGAATTGTGCAACTTTTTTTTATAAATATTTATTTGGAAAATCAGATGAAGGGACAAAAGGAAATAGCAACACGCTTTGACAAGCAAAATCTTTGTTTATGTTAGTATTTCCAAACATCTGTTTAGAAGTTGCAGCAATATCGCTCCATTTTTTTTTTGCTGAAAATAAATCTAGTTAAGCCATATATAATCAACACCACAAACAAAGATTGCAAGATACTTAAAGTGAATATGGAAGAAAATATATCTATATGTTGGTCGAATTCAAAAGCATAACTTAAATAGTGGCAAGCACCTTGCATGATCTCACCACAAAAATAATCCCAACTCCACAGGTTATAGATTTGTCTTAAAAGCCCACAAAATATTCTTAAAAGAAAACCACCCAGAGCTAAAAATTGTTTTGCCTTCGCCAAAAGAAAAAAAGAACAACTTCAACTTCGTTTGGCACCGAAGTTGCCAACGTCATTTTGAAGTTCACAATTTGGTTGGCTAAATGACAATGCAATTAACAACTTTGCAACATATATACTTCCAGATTTCCAAACGATCTTGGCAACCGGCATGGCCAAAGTAAGCTGAAATCCACAGTAATGATCAGTTTTAGAAGCTATAATATCAAATCCAAACACTTCTAAGTTGGTTGACTGAGCTGTGCCTCGTTTTTTTCCAACCAACTTCTATTGTTTGGAAATCCTGGTGAAACACTCTTCCTCATGTTTGATGTTTGATACACCTGACTGAAAAAAGTTGCCAGGTAAAAAGAATAAGCCATAAACAATATGACCAAATGGTTTTCTGGGAAGTGGATAAAAAACTTCTGAATGTGTTCTCAGATAAATTGTATGTTATTGTAACCCACAATCAACCTCTGAAAATATTTTACAAAGGAATATATCTCAAATTATAACAATATATGGCATGTTAACAAGCCTTATTTGCCTTGTGCCCAGAATTGCATTGTGTTGCATCGTTTATGGTTTTTCCAGATGTTTCTGCAATTAGGTGTATATTACATCAGCACAAAGTTAATGACATGAGAACAAAGGAGATGGAGCCACTGTGAAGTTGCATACAAGTGATAATCTTCAATCTCCTTCCAACAAAGTTACCAACCTGACACTTCCAGCCTAATTTTTCTGTAGAGTTGGCCACAGGTACTGTACACAGTGGGTGGTAACCCTTATCACAGCTGCGGCATATCAACAGCTTGTCTTTTGGGGAAGAACGCCTGCCAAATACAGGTATATTATATGATGAAACAATGATAAGGCTACAATATTGAATTGCAGCCTTCAAATAATGTGTTCAATTGACTAGCAACCTGGGGTGCTCTCACGTGGGCATCGACTGTCTGTTGGTGTTCCAAAAATCATTTTCTTTCTCACATCCCTGCTTAAAACCTCATAAAATTTCATTAAAATTCAGGTTTACCCACGCCTTAAGCGCTTACTGGATAATTTTTTGGGAGGAAGGATTAACAATCACGGTTTACAGTCGCATTTCACGAGAAAAAAAACATTGCTCATGAAAAAAAGTAAATTCACGGTTCACGGGTATGTAACCAAATCACATTTCACGAGAAAAATATAGCCATTTCACAATTCACAAGGAAAAAAAAAAGCCTTTCACGGATCACGAAAAAACCCTTTAACACCCTCTTTATAGCAGCTATTCCTTGTGAGTACTAGTTTACTATATGGATGGTGACCACATACATGTCAATTGTTAAAGCCAAGCTAAATGGAAGTGTTGAGGACACACAAATGCAAATGTAAACACAATCATGTATTTCTGAAAACCAAACTGTAGGAGAATTTAAAATTTAATTTACCCTACGAAGCTCACAAAAAAAAAACTCATTCAGCTAAATTGGCACTCATGCCATCCAATGCAGACTTTTTGTTAAATGTCTAATAAATAGAAGGATAGAAGAATAGAAGATTTTATTTAGCCTGCATGTACATTTGAGTTCTGTTGATGTGCTGTTGCCTGGTGGCTACTAGACACCAAACCAACCAAGTTAAGATATAGTTATAATCATGAAAGATTCTTCACCAAATGTGCAGAGGCTAAGAGTACGACCTGAGGGCAATACTTTGGTATTATTTTTATTTTGTGAATAGAAAATAAGACTTTGCGTTACCCGATTGCGAATGTAAATTGAATATTTCATTGAGTCAAGTCTGAAGCCATAATTGTTGCTAAAAATGGAACAATATTACAAATTTAAAAGCAAATTCCTAGGCTTATCTTGATGCTGGAATCTGAAAGTGTATAGAATTTGCATATAAATGCCAGCATGTCATTTGAGCCTTGTGCCGTGAGCTAAGGCATAATGCAAGTGTGTGTTTTATTAAGAACATGGTTCGATATTTTTTTTAAATTGAATGACTTCAAATGTAAAGAAAAAAATAGTACATCCTTTCAAAAAAAAAAAATTGGACCTCCCTTTTCGAACCTGGCTCGTTGGCATAAGAGAGCAACGCTTAAACCACTAAGCCATATTGGAATAAGTATCTAAAGAGGTTACATTTTATTTTTAAATATCGATATGCACTAAAACATGTCTCTGTGTTGAAAAATTCACTTAAATTCTGTAGATCATTTTTAATGTTCCATCAAAAGATTCCAAATGCAAAACATCAGAGCAGCACTTTCAAAATGTCCCCCCTTTTGGCAGTCGACTATTCCCTACACTATATTCCTTTGCATTTGCCATGGAAGCCTTCATGCACTGGTCAGCAGAATTACTAAGAAAAGTTTACAGCTGAGTGATGAAGGGAGTGAGTGAGTGTTCATTTGCATATTTGCCAAATCTGCGATAACCTGTTCATTATGCTTCATTAAAAAATAACTGAATTTAGACTCGCACAGTGCTACACCTTTGATCTTAGAATGGAAAATAAAACCTTTGGCCCTTGCTTTAAAAAGAATTAAGATCACATGTTAAACTAACCTGCAAGACTGGCAGGACTTGCACTGTGCACATTCCCAGCCCACCCTAACAGTTTCTGTGGCACACACAGGAGGGGAGCAGCAGTAACTGTGATAATGACAGTTGCATCTGGTGCACAATAGCAGCTGGGACAACTCTCCTCCCTGGTGACACCTGTCACAAAATGCTGCAAATCATAAAAGAAAAAGTACTTAGTTATTACAGTTCACAATATGGCAAACTTGTTCTCATGGTACTACAGTCAAACCACCTCTGGTAAAACAACCACCCACATTCTCAGTCAAGCCATTATAATCAAAACCCCTCACATGTGACCACCTGACCTCATAAGTGCGCACTGAACCTCATATTTTGATGTCATTTCATGACTATTGTGGAATGCATTAAAGGAAGGTAGTTTTGGCTCCAGCTGACCTTAAAATGGGTGTCCACGTACATGTAACTTACCTCTTGACTGCATGATGAATGTGAGTAGTATTTTTAGGTACATGTAACTTACCTATTGATTGCGTGATGAATGTGAGTAGTATTGTTAGGTACATGTAACTTACCTATTGATTGCGTGATGAATGTGAGTAGTATTGTTAGGTACATGTAACTTACCTATTCTTTGTATGATATCATCATGACTCAAACAGTACAGTTTCATTGTTTTGATGTCCTGCAAAGAATGAAAAAGTAAGACATGATGATTTACTTTCACTTGCTATTAAAACCACTTATTTATACAGTAAAATGGTAGTTAGCCTTGAATGGTAATCTGTAATCTATATGGAGGCAACTTGGTTCTGATCATGCAATAATCACAGTCACCAAAAGATTGATAAACTGGACGTGGGATAAATGACATTGTCTCTTATATTGTTTCTAACCTGATAAGTCCTGGCTGCCATTGCACATGGGTAGTGGTAAATTCTTCCACAATCTGACATCTCACATACAATACTTGCACCAAAGTGGCCACAAAAACTACACTTCTGCAAAGAAATAAAAACACACAAATACTGACAAAGTCCTTCTTTCAGTTTGGCACTGTAAATACATTACATGTATATCCTATTAACTTTTACTGAATGGAAGGGCCATAAAAGAAATTTTTGTGCCCAAGGTCTTGAGTATGGCAAGTAGTCATTGCTTCACAAAAGAAACTATCAATATCTTATTTCTCTTAACGATAACAATAATAGATATTATAAACTGTCAAATGAGTAGCAAAGAATATCAACTAAGGGATATGTAAATTGTTCTAAAACAAACAAGTAACAGGGCAGTGAATCATGCAAGAGCAGCCATACTGAGTGCATGTAAACCTTAAGTAAACCTTAAGTACTCCTGACCACTTAAGTACTCCTGACCACTGATTATCCCAGCATACCTAAAATAGCTAGTGATGTAGCATAATGTATGTCAATATCACAATGTCACGATAAATATTTCAGGATATTGTCTTGATGTGTCGAGAATTCTCAGAACAAGCATTTAAAAGAAATTTGATGAGAACTTGTACTGGGATTAAGAGGACCCCAAACCAAATAAGATAAGTTGTACCTTTGAAAGAATCTGGTTTGTTAAGTCCACAGTGAAATCAGCTGAAGACTTGGTTGCTATGGAAGCTAGAGTCCATGCCGCACACCTCTCATGCACCCATATGTGACCTGACATGTCACACAGATCAACCAGATCAGGTTCCTCTCCAAACCCAACACTGGAAAGATCTTCTTGAGGAATTGTTGTGAGCTTGTTACTGGAACTGTTCATCACACTTGATTTGACATCTGGGCTTCGTAATCTGAAGATTTTGTATGTAAATTGAATATTAATTAACACCTGAAAAAAACACTGTTACTTGAAAATTATAAACAGTATACAATCAAATGTCTATTAAGCAGTCACCCTTGGGAAATAGCCAACTGACCGCTTCGTGGGGCATTATTTAGTGTAAAGCATTATTTAGTGAAAGGCATTATTTAGTATCTTTTGGGGTTACAACTACATCTTACAGCTTGCATACCTGACAGGAACTTCTCCATGGCTGTGATGGTGTGCTGTTGAATTAGTGGCTTCAGCCGTGTATTTCCAATACGACCTGTGATCTTCATATTCATGGTCACGGGGACTTCTCCTCCCATAGGAAGGAAGTGACCCACTAACAACAGGGTAGTGCAGACTTCGATTAACTGATTCAAAGCGTTGGTGTGGCTGAGGACTTGTGGTTGAGTGTCTTGAAAAGCCAGATATTCTTCCAAAACATATCAGATCACCTTGTCCCAACAAACTGTTATTCACACAGTTGCACAGGGCACACAGTACTCTATAATAATAATAATACAAATTAGCATGACCTTTACAACAAGAGTACTTCAGTACAGCTAGTAGTTAGGGGAGGGATTGGAAAAGATAAAGAAACCTTATACCCCAAAAAGTATTTGGGTATTTAAATTTCAAATTAAAAAGAAACAAAAAACCTTGTCCCACCCCTGGGCTTCAAATAAACCTAAACAATAGACCTCTTTAGCTTGTATGTTTTGTTTTCCCAATGTAGGTCATGTGATGTTCTCAAGGGAATTTGTCCTTTGTCTTTTCATAAATTATGCATACATAAATTATGCCATGAAGAAAAACAGTTCTCTAGGGCAACATCACATGATCTACATTGGGAAAACAAAACATACAAGCTGAAGAGGTCTATTACTTTAGACAAGACATTTAAAATTAAAATCAAAATTAATTTGACATTCAAACACTCGTTAATAATTCATAAGCATATTATCCTATCACACGACATAAATCCATCATGTGCATGGACCTTTATACCTGGTAATCTATGGTCATTCTGAAAAGCCTGGTGGCAGATTTGATTTCAGTCCCAGGGGAGTGCAGGGCTGATTGTATTTTACCTCATTAGTATTCTTTACATAAAAAGTTACTCTCATTAGTATTCTTTATATAATGTTGGTAGTAATTATTCAGGATTCTTAGTACAACAAATGGTGACTTTAATATTTTTGTTCAATACTGTTTTACGATATGTAGCCTTTTGCCATTCTATAGCTATATGGAATCTTCTCCAACAAAATTAGCAACCAACAGTTTAGCAAGTAAGCCACTATTTGAATGACACCAGCGCCCACGTGTAAATTGGTTGTTAAGCGAGTGGTTCAGAGATGCAAGCTGCTTATTTCTACTCGTTTGCTGCCACTGAATAAAAATTGTCAGACATTTTATCCATCATACCTGTCAACTTCGGTATAGCATTTTTCATGGATTATTTTTTTCCTCAGAACTTTAAAATCCCAAAACTTTCGACAGTTGCTGGGAAGCCCGATGGTCACCTCGTGAAAGCCAGTGTGGCACATGTGCTGTATGCTAATCAGTCTACTTGTTTTTCTCGTATGCTAATATCCTCTTTGCACAAAAAGCACATTTGTTTAATCCCCATAGGGACATGCTTTTGGCGGTTCATTTTTGAAGCCGCTCAAACCACTCACAGCACATGTTTTATCAAGTCTAATTTTTACACTTGACAAAACACTGCTGTTTGTGTTTTAAACATTACTTAATCACTTTGATACAGATCGTAACATTATGTTGCACATCAGCAAGGTACTCTCTAGAGCGGTAACTTCATTTAAGAAAGGACAAAGAAAGAACCTTTTTGCTGCCAGCCATTCTTTTTAATGGCTAATGTCAACTAAGTCACAAATACTTGGAGGACTGATGCAGATGCTTGACATACTTGCAGGGTTAGAAGTTCAATACAAAAGTATTTTTATTTAAATAAGGTGTTTAAAGTGATATGTTTTGATTACAGAATGGTACCTCACAGCAGAGATTCTGCTACCTTTTAGGTGTTCTATGTAAAATTTCCAACTACCATGCTAGTCACTGTTATAATAATTTTTATTGTATATGGGCACTACTGCCTCTCTCTGGACTTAGCTACAAGTGGTTGGGAAATGAGGTTCTTTAAAACAAACCTACAGCATGCACAATTGTTTTGTTCATGTCATACTAGCTTGCTGCATAACTTACGTTCCTGTTTTGCTGTGAGAATTATTCAACCTTTCATCTGTTTTAACTGGGCAGGTTTTTTCAGACAAAGTTTCAGTTGGAGAAAGCTGAAACCACAATTAAACAAACAATAATGCACATAACATTAAAATAAATCACTTCTCTGAGGGTCAATATAATAAGCACTGTATGCACTGTAATTAAATTGAGAACACTGTAAACGGGAGAATTTAATACTAAAAACTGAAGATAACTAAGTTCAAGCCTTTCAAGGATGACTGACAGTTGTCCACTCAAAATAACCCTGGCTTAAACCACCAAACATGCCAGGCAACTAACTGATTTAAAGTCTTAATAACTGCGAAGTGTACCTTTATTCTCTTTGGTGATTCTGTTTCAATGTCGATATCTTCATCACTGTCGCTAGAATAACTGAGTGATGAGTTGGTTGACATTGTCCTGTCAAAAAAAGCAGAAAAAAAATTCTCAGCTCAACAAAAAGCCTGCATCTCAATGACAATGATACGAAGAAAAAGTTCACAGATTTGTTGCAGTTGATCATGAACCAGCCACACTCACAAAGTATAGGGGTGACCTTTGTGGGTAGGTTTGTATATCAAGAGTTAAGGACAGAAAAAGAACATTGCCCTGCAGATAGATGCCAGTTATTGTACATTAAAAAAAAAGAGACCAGAGCAAATAGATGGCTGGGTGGAAAAACTACATATTAAGTATTTTTTTTTTACTTTTCTCAAACATTGCCGATTTTATTGCAATAAAATTGTTTATCATACAACGAATATCACAAACCCTTGTCCGATTTGCACTAACCCTAAGGAATTTGACAAATGCAAAGTTGTGGCCCTCCGGTGCTTTGACTGTACATCCCATTGATGAAATGACAACTTGAGCGGTTAATTAATTACTGATTGAAACAAACAACTTGTGCTTTTTTTTGAGTGTTCAACAGACAACTTTTATATCTTTTTTTAGTGTTTTTCTGTTATTAAGTGAAACTAACAACTCAAGTGGTTTAGCTGCAGTGAACCGAACTTAAGTGCTTTAAAAACAGTGAACTGAACAACGTGAGTGCTTTAAAAGCAGTGATACAAACAACTTGTGCTTTTTCCGTGTTTTTGTTAAGTGAAACGAACAACTTAAGCAGTTAAGCTGCAGTGAAAAAAAAAAACTTGAGCGGTTAAGTCACAGTGAAATGAACACCTTGTGTTTTTTCAAGTGAAAGAAACGATTTGAGCAGTTTAAAAGGAGTGAAACCAACAACTTGCACTTTTTTCAAGTGAAACAACTTGAGTGGTTTAAAAGCAGAGAAAACCAACAATATGTGCTTTTTTCAAGTGAAATGAACAGCTTCAGCAGCTTCAGTGTTTGTTTGAGTATTAAAATCAGCCAACTGCCTGTTTTTCTAGAAAATGAAGCTTGACAAGCCAGCGAAAAACATACAGGGTAATGTTTACCACACGAAAAAAAAAAAATCTACATGCAAAAAACAGCAATTTTAGAGCAAAATGTAAAAAAAGCAAAATCGTATCCTTAATATATAGTTTTTCCACCCAGCCTTTTAATTGCTCTTATACTCTCATACTATTTTATAATCAAAACAACTTAATGTATAAAATGCACCTGTCTCCATCAAAATCAGGCTTTCGTTTTACTCTGGAGTTCACAAAACTTGCATCTTGAGTTTCTTGCCTCTTCCTTTCTTGGGAAGAATTTGTGTGTGTACAGTAGCAACTGTTTTTCTCAACAACTTCATTTTCATTTGACAATGAGCTGCCATTTGTGTCCTGGTAAAAAGGCATGGGCATAAATGAGTGAACAGTTAACACACATTGTTTAAATAATAGCAGTAGTGCTAATTAACTGACAAGTGTTATATTGCAACTGCCCTCTGCCCCTCCCCCTCAGGTAAGTGGGTGTGGTTCCAAAAGGAAATGACTTATGGGAATATGATGCAAAACACACATCTGATAAATATGAACACCCCCTCCCCAACACACACACACACACACACACACACACACACACACACACACACACACACACACAAGGTAGACTGTGACACCCAGAAAGTACTGCAATGGCATGCTACTACCTTTTGAAAACATATTACCACCAAATAAAATTAATGTATACCAAACTATCATGTTATGCATAACCAACTCACCTCATCACTTTTAAGGCTGTTATCAACTTCTGCTAGTGCCAAAAAAAATTAAATTAAACACATTTTAAAAAGGAAAAAAAAACAATAATATTAAAATGATAAAACAATAATTACATGCAATACTGTTATTGACCGGCCATATTCATTTTTCGTTTAATATTATTAGCTGTCAAATATAAGTGCATTCTTTTGATATGCAGTACGTCTTTGTTGTGGGGCTGGCAACACAATCATTACGATAAAAACAAACCTGTTATGCCATGTGACTTGTGTACATTTCCATATAAGGAAGCTCTAAACCAATCTAATAAAAATCAAGAAAATTAATATAACAGAATTTACATTTGAAAAACTATTGATGTTAACCAAACAATAAATATTCTTTATTAAGTTCACGTTGTGACAGGATTCAAGATATTTCACAAATCAGGCATGAAAACAGCGAGCATTTTTGTTTGATGCCTTCATAATGCCTTTCTGGTGTCTTTTTCTCTACCCTTTTTTATTCTTCAACTCATGAAATCCCTACCCTTTCATATAGTTCAACTCGTGAAATCCCTACCCTTTCATATACCTCGAGCCTAGAAAAAGTACCCCTTTTGGGCAGAGCATCCCCGTATAGCCCATTCACAGAGAGTACCCCCCCCCCCCCACCCCTGCGCGGATTGTAGCATTGTCATTAGATTAGTTTCTGTCTGAGAAAACAATGTGCCTGGTTACCAATACATGTTTATGCAAGCTGAGGTAGCCAAGTGCATTTTTTTAAGGTATTGCAGATATGGAACTTATTACCCCTGCAGGGTTTTGGTCCAGAGGCAAAGAAAAAAATCTGATTCTCCAACAGGAATCAAACCTATGACCTTCATATACATTGTATGAACCAAGTAAATGGCCTAGCTTGCCACACGTCTCTCATAGCTCAGTGGTTTGAGCATCCCACTGGTGTACAGGAATCAAACCTATGACCTTCATATACATTGTATGAACCAAGTAAATGGCCTAGCTTGCCACACGTCTCTCATAGCTCAGTGGTTTGAGCATCCCACTGGTGTACAGGAATCAAACCTATGACCTTCATATACATTGTATGAACCAAGTAAATGGCCTAGCTTGCCACACGTCTATCATAGTTCAGTGGTTAGAGTATCCCACTGGTGTACAGGAATCAAACCTATGACCTTCATATACATTGTATGAACCAAGTAAATGGCCTAGCTTGCCACACGTCTATCATAGTTCAGTGGTTAGAGTATCCCACTAGTGTACAGGAATCAAACCTATGACCTTCATATACAATGTATGAACCAAGTAAATGGCCTAGCTTGCCACACGTCTATCATAGTTCAGTGGTTAGAGTATCCCACTGGTGTACAGGAATCAAACCTATGACCTTCATATACATTGTATGAACCAAGTAAATGGCCTAGCTTGCCACATGTCTCTCATACATGTAGCTCAGTGGTTAGGGCATCTCACTGGTGTACGGCAGATCATGGGTCTGATTCCCATCGGGCTGGGACTCGGATTGTCCCATGCTTGTGACACAATGAACAAAACATCTTTAATTTTTATTTCAGTATTGTGCTTTAAAAATTAAACATCATTACATATTTATCAAGGAAATGTATTATCATCCTTTTTAATAATAATAATAACAATAATTATAAGATTTATATTGTGCTTACCTAAGAAGTTAGAAAAAGTAAAAACAAACTATTTACAAAATAAAACAAGAGGCTACCAGTAGCCTTTACTCATGCGCAAGAAAGTTTTATGGTTTATTTTAAACGTGTCACGCACCGCTTCCACCTCAACGAATTTTGCGTGACACACATTGCACCATCAGTCAAGACACGGGGAAGACACGTTGATTTTTTCTGTATTTGCTTTGAATATTTAATTTATTGATCCCCGTTCAAACCCGCATTATAGTCTTATACTTCCCAAACCGTGAATTATTTCTATTACATTGGGCATTGGGTTATTCCAGAAAGAACCCCCCCCCCCACCCCCCCACCCCACCCCACCGACGGATGGCAAGATTGTTTCGTTTCATGCAAATTTCGTGTGGAATGTAATTCGATCGCGCACTCCACAATATTTTGTTCTAAAGGTCAAAACATATTTCCTTGAATGAAAATGTCATTCCCTTGAATAAAAGAGTCAAACGCTCATCAGAATTCATTGATTTTCTGTTTCCGGAAGGCTTGGCGATTTATTTAGCCTAATTGCAGCGAGGAGCGCTAGGGTCTGCGAATTATATTAGTCTCAAGAGCAAAACGCGTTAAATTATCGCATCGAGGAAGCTCTCGGCAACGCAAGCAAATCAAAGAATTTCTCGTGCGGCCGATATTTCGCAAAAATTCTCACTGATAACAGAAATAAACAGTCCATGAAATGTTTCTTACAAAGTAAATGGACATTCAAACATGTTATTTTCTTCACCGTAGTTTTCCAGGAATGCTTGAAAATTCTTAGTAAAGTCTGCCGCTTCGAGCTTCGAGTATCAATTCTGTAGGAACACATATCTCGCTTTGTGCCGGGCCTTGTGTCTCGCTTTGTGATCCTCACAGGATGATTCCATCGCTTTCAGCTCTCTAACCGCCACTTCAAAGGCATACAAATCGTCTTAAGGACTCTTTCTTTCCATTTCGAAGTCTTCAAAGGCATGTTTACATTTTGGTAATGGAAAATGAACGTCTGAAAAATTGAAGTGTAGAGCACAGAAGAGGCCATATTTGTTTGAATCTGAAATTCTTCTCTGAGTGACAAACCGATTCTCTCTAGTCCCCCCTAAAACCCAGACATGTGCTCGGTAGACGGATTTTGATTCGTTTAACCTTCCTGAAGCCTTTTATAACAATAGGGGGCAAAAATAACTTTCTAGGGGAGGCAGGGACGAGTTCGCGTACACTAAACGTGATTACGGGCACGCCACTCGGCACGCCGAAATCACGAGGTCGCGTGTCAACCAATCAGACCAGTGAAAGTCGTCCCGCGGGATACGGGAAACTTTAAAAAAACAAGGCAATTTGTGACTACAAAAAGCGGGACAAAAATCTTACCGAAACCTTGACTCATGCTGCTATGCGCATGAGTAATAAAGGCTATGATAAAAAATGCTGTTTAAAAACCTGTGGTAAGTCTTAAGATTAGACTTAAAAGAGCTAACGCTTAACAACTATGCTTTATACGCTCAGGGAGACTGTCTCCACAGTTTAGGCTTGATCACCATAAGATTTAAGGTTAGATGATGGAACTTGTAAAAGAGCCATAGTTGATGACCTCAATTGCCTTGTGGGAACAAAGTAAATCATGAATATAACAAAGGACCAATTGAAGTGCTCCGGGCATAAGAACGTCCTAAGTATGTTTTTGGCAACTTTCACTAAAATTGTACGTTTTAGGCCTTTAAAAGCACAGTTTTGTCAAATTGATGATTTATTATTGTTAAGGTACTTAAAACAGATCCAAAATGGGAAAGAAAATTCACATCTTCGAGAAAATGTTTTGGGCCTAGGACACCCTATGTATCTTTTCTAGATAAAATTTTATTCTGTTTGAAGACAGAAGATTTGTTGACAGGGTTGAAATCCTTTCAGTCATATTTACATGATGCAGTCATAATTTTGGCAAGTGAGTCCCTTTTGAGCCCAAAAATCCAATATTTCAGTGAAAATTTTCCAACAAGGTACTTAGGACCAGGGTTCAAAATAGCAGCTGGCTGCCGGCGATAGCCGGCACTTTGACCGCACTTGCTGGCAACTTTTTACCAAACAAAGAGAAAATTCATGTCGTGCTTGGATCGGCCAACTGAAATCAAAGTTGCTGCAATGGTATCCTGTAACGATAATTCAGGGTTCTCATAACACCCGGGTGGCGCTACTAAAAAAAGCTTTGAACAGATGATAACAAGTGGCCTGCACACAAATTGCAAAACTCATGTTGTTGACTGCTGAGGGTATGTGCTCATTCATTATTGACAGCCGGGAAAAAATGAGCCTAGACAAAAAAAAGCCTACAAATTCAAGCTTAAACCTGTGATTTTATTTTGAACCCTGAGGACCGGAGCCCTGTAACTGCACAGGTGGTTGAAATTGTGATCCAATTAAAATAACAGTTCAGTGTATCATCATTTAACTTAAAGTGCCCATGACAATTTTTTTATTTTCTTATCTAAATCTACATGTCACGTAATGAACGTCTGCAAAAAAAAATTTGATTTCAGTAAAACGTGAACTTTTTATGATTTTTTAAAGTCGTCGAATTTGCCGCCATTTTGGACCACCATTTGCATTAGTCTCCTCTTGGTCAGACGGAGCTGTGAGGTAGATTAAGGAATGCGTGTTTGAGATTTATTCCCATCTCACTTGTAAATTTTTTTATTCTCGCCAAAAATGCCTGAAAGATGTGTCGCCGCACACTGTAACAACATATCTGACTCTGGGAAGAATATTTCTATGCACAAGATTCCTGAACCTACGTCACAGACTGATCTCGTGGGCTTATTATGAGCCCATTACCATTCTTGTCAGCGGGGTGGGTCGACTGCAAAAAATAGGATTTCGAAGACTTTAAAAAATCAAAAAAAATTCACGTTTTGTTGAAATCAAAATTTTGTTTTGCAGACGTTCATTATGTAACGTGTAGATCATAAGAAAATAAAAAAAATTGTTATGGGCACTTTAAGCTTGTTGGAGGACATCCATGCTGAAATATCATTTAAACAGGCCTCGAAACAGGAAGTAACAGATGAACATTCAGATAACAAAGAGTCAAATGAAAGATAAATCTGGGAGTCATCCGCATTCAGAAGAATTTAGTTCCACAAAGCAAAGCTGTAAGCCAGGTTATTATTTAAGTAACATACTGAATTTGCATGCCAGTTTTGCATGCAGGTTGTTTACCATTGACCAAAGATTTTTGGAAATTCTGGTTGTGAGGTGAATAAAACATGCAGTTTTGGTTCATTCCATTCAGAACTTCTAAAAAGTTAGTCATATTTTCCCAGTTGGGTTGTTCTGAATGAAAATTCATTTTTCCATTTAAATATTTTTCATATTTAATACCAGTTCCAGCCCTTTCCAGCCTTTTTTGATGTCATTTTATTTTTGGCTTCAACTAAAATGCTGGGCATTCAGAAATCCAGACGAGGGGTTTATACAAGTGCTCTTTTTGTGATATGCTTTCAGTTGAGGTAGAAACCTTGCCGACTCATGATTGTGATTGTGCCATACATTAAAATGGCAGGTGATATTGTAAGTTCTTAAATCACTGAAAAAGTTGAATTTCGCCTGGAGATTGTTGCATGAAATCTTGCAAACTGGGGTTCATATAAAACGGAAATTTTTTTTACTGGAATTTACAAACATTTCTGGTAAATGGTAAACCACAATCATTCATTTATAAAAACAAACTTTGGGTACTGCTTAGTTCAAAGCATTTTATTATATGACATACCTGGTGGCTGAACTCTTTCATAATGGTAAGGGTTAACACAGACTTTTTCATGTTTTGTATCATAACCATTCTGACAAAACTCTTTATGTCGCATTTCCATCTTATGCACATCAGGCCACCTCCACAGCCGTGCATAGATGACATGTGGAAAGTCCTTCTTGTCCCCAACTTGCAATCTCCCATCCATTGTCCTTTGCACAGTGACACATTTTGATGGCTGCCGCCCTTTTGAAGTTATAGCTACTATCAAGGAGTCCAGCTCATAAAACTTTTTCTTGAGTTTTTTTACCAGGGATTCAATAGCCCTTCGGCTGAAGCTCTCTGCATCAGCACCCTGATGTCGGAACACAGCATGCCAAAGTAAATTCCGCACTATGATGGGACAAGGGTCTGCTGAACAGGGAATGTTACTTGGTCCTGGCAGAGAGTTGCTAGGCCCTGCCTCCAAATATTTTGGTTGCTCATATGTTGTAGTTGGTTGGGGTGGGCTTTCTTTTAAAACAGATAATGCACACTTATCACAGTTTGGTGATGTTGCTTTCACTGAAAGGGATGCAGCTGTATCAATGAAAATAAAGTAACATTATTCTCAAATTACTACAAAATTACTAGTTCTATACTATGGGGTAATAATTATTATAGTCCTATTTATGATGTCGTTAAACTTCAGAATAAGGCAATTAGGGTAATTTAAATGATGTTCCTATTATGGGTAACATTATTCCCACTATATATATGTCAAATGAATCTAGGCATTTTGAAATTTCCTGATATATTTGTTAAACTTCATACATGTCTCTTTTTCTTTGATCTCTTATGTGATCCTGAACCCTCCAATTTTATCATATCACTGTTATCAGAACAACATAGTTATACTACTCGAAATGCGTCTTCAGAACAACTATATATTCCCCTTTATAGAACAAACATTAGAAAGTTCTCTCCCACCATTATTGGACGATATTTTTGGAACGATCTTCCCCTTTCCATCCGTTCTAAGCCTACTAAAACACTATTTAAGAAATCTCTTTTCAGTCATTACTTATCCCAATACTAAATAAATGCTAGATTGATATAGTTGCTTTATCTACTCTTACTTTAATAGTATACATATTGCTTTCATATGTGTGTGCATGTGTGTATAAGTTTATTTGTTTATTGTAAGTTATTTAATTAGCATTTTCTCCTTTATATCCACTTAATTAAATATCCTTAATTATATTTTCCAACTATGACGGCAAGGTATTAGTTTCTATTTTTTGCCCTTTTTCTCTTTATTTCTTAATTACTCATTTTTGTAAACTTTTTTATTTTTGGAGAAATAAAATACTACTACTACTAAATTACTACTAACATAGTAGTTGTCAATGCAGCTGCAATAGTTATAATATTGATTTTTATTTAGCCTAAATTTCAGCCCTTTCTTTGGTTCCTTATGCCCAAGAGAGGCCTCTCTCTAAACTATTAGCAACCAGAGGAGCAGAGATTGAGTTACCTGAAATTCACACTAACGTACGTTTATTACAATTTCTAAACAAAATATATTGTACAATCAAGGGCTCTATGAATTCTTCACCAAAACATTCATGGTTTACAGACACTATGAGTATGGCATGAGGGGATTACTTACTAGGTATTTACTTTGTGTATAGAAAATAAGTTCTGTTAAGAAATATTAAACGATTTTGCATTACCCGAATGCAAGTTAATACTTCTACTTCAGCAAATATTTGTATTTAGTAACTGAAGTCTTCAATGGGAAAATAATCCTTTAAAATATACCCTGCGAAGCCATAATAATTATTGATGTTAAAAATGGAATGCTTGAATAAGACTAATTATATTATTAAGTTTGGGGCAAAAATTAAAGATTAAAAGCAAATTTGCAAGCTTCTCACAGTGATATAAACGTGAGAATCAAAAGTGTATAGCATTTGCATTGAATGCAAGCATGTCATTTGAACCTTGTACTGCAAGCTATCGGTATTTAAAAGAAATGTTGCAGTATGTTTGTTGTCTATGTTTCTTTGAAATTCAAATGTGAAAAAAAAACAGTACTCACCACTTTCACTATCATATTGATTAGAAAAAACCCTTATTTGCATAATACTTTCAACACACATTTACATATGTGACTACACAAAACTAGTTTAGTCAAAAGACCTCATCATCAGTTGGTAGCCATATTCACTATGTCCAGTTAAAAAACAACAACAAAAGAATTGGAAAGAAAAAGGAAAAATTATATTGGATGTACCCCACCAGGATTCAAACTCTGTGAGGACCACTGCTAACCAGTGGGCGAAGTGACTCCATATTAAGTAGTTAGCAAGATTAATTTTCAATATTAATCCCATATCTACTGTATGTTGAAAAATCCATTTGAAGTCTGCAGATCGGTTTTAATGTTCCATCAAAAGACTCCAAACACGAAACATCAGAACAGCACTTTTACAATATGTCCTCTTTTTCAGCAGTCAGGTATTTGCTACTCAATTATATTTTTTTGCATTTAAAATAGAAAAATATATAATAAACAATTAGCCTTATACACTGGTGAGTGGAATTACCAAGTAAAGTTTACAGCTGTAAGATGGAACTAGGAAGGAAGGAAGTAGTGAAAACTTGCATATTTGTCCACATCTGCTATAACTTGTTCTGATTGCTTTGTCTGACCTTATCCTTCAATACTATACTTGCAAATTGTGTTGCCGAATATTACTCCTTGGAATTATTGATGTTGGATTGTCTCAGGTTCACAAACATGTTATTATTGCTGCAGCAATGTCATGGATCACTGGCAACATATTTGTATATCAAGCATCATGTTTTAGTCTTGGGTATGCAATAATATTACTGTGTACAAAAACAAACACTAATCCTTGCTATAATCTAGAATATATATTTACACAGGCTTAAGTATTCCCAAACTCAATGCATGAAAATCACAACAGTACATGTTGTCTTACATATCAGTTTAAAAATTTTTAATGGTAAAAGTCTAATATATACCTGCCAACTCTCACACCTCAGGTATGAGTCTCATACCTGCAGGTTGAAAACTTTGATCTGTTGATCACCAGCTGATGCTTACAGACCTGTAGTGATTACACCACTTGATAAACACATACACGTGACCCAATAATGTAACATGATCATCTAAGAATGATATTAATAGTGAATTACATCTGAGGTTGAATGCGTGTCTTCCTTCGTGTTTATCGAATATTAATTACAGGAACAATTTCTCATGCATGGTTGTAAAATGTGAGCTATTCCATCCTTAACTGACACACATTCCAAAAATATGTACACTTGAACCAATGTGAGAAACATAAAGTCCATGGAAAATGAGTAAATGACGATAATCTTTCCCACAATTTCTCTGATTTTTGAAGGGAAAAGCACAAAGGAGGTTCCAAAAGCATGCATTGGGTAGAATTCCACAGTCAGTTCACCAGATCCAGGAGTTTTATTTCTTGCAAAGGTCTTGAGAGTGGATAAACATTCCTCTGCAGTAATAAGGCCTTCACATATATTTTCATGCTCCTTATTAAGTTTTGGTTCATCATCATGGTTTAAAAAAGGTGAACAAGGGTTGTTTTTTGTGTTCAAATACATTTTCTGGGATACTTGAAAGGAGTAAAGTGTTTTATAAAACTTTTCCATCTAAAGCAGAATTCTATTTGGTTCCTGTATATACTCATTTTGATCTGTCTTTGATTTAGTTATGTTTAATTTTTTTGTTGTGTGAGAGTTGTTCTAAATTCATGAAATACTTGCTGCACCTTTCACAGTGTTCTTACCACTTTGTTCTACTTCCTATTATTGCACCTTTGGTTTTGTGTTAGGTGATTTTCTTCAGCTCAAGTTTAACCTGTTCTAATTTTGCTGCTATTAGCTTGTGAAATATCTTACTCCAAGCAATCTGTGATTCTCTTCAATCTGTTTTAAACTAAAGTTTTGTCCTTTGAATTAATCTACACATATACTGCTCCAAAATAAATAAGCTACAAAATTTCAATATCCAAATTTACCAAATTAGTTGTCCTTTGACTAAGTGGAAATCAAATTCCCTTTTACTAAGAAAGGAAGATGACATCATTACATTAGAGTCATGCCACTAACGCTTCCTATATAATCTACAAACTACTAAATTTACTACCTGTAAATTCTTTTGTATTGACTCTTTTAATCACAAGAAATTCAAATATTATAAATGTAATTAGAACATAATAATTTTATTACCAAATAACAACACAACAAATATGCTTTTAGTTTACAATAATCTATTTTTTAAGAAGTTAAGATTGCAAACATAAATTAAAGGGTAAAAATGACTAATAGCTCCCCAAAAACATGTCGGCCGACTGTTGGTCAACAGTCGGCCGACAAACGGCCAACAGTCGGCTGACAGACGACCAACAGTCGGCCAACATACGACCAACAGTCGGCCGACAGACGACCAACAGTCGGCCGACAGACGACCAACAGTCGGCCGGGGTCGGCCGACAAACGGCCAACAGTCGGCCGACTGTTTATAGGCAGGTCTGAGGTAAAAGTGTCGCCCGACAGTTGGCCGTTTGTCGGCCGACTGTCGGTCACCTGTCGGTTACCTGTTGGCTATCTGTCGGTAAGTTGACATCAAGCTGTGGGTTAACCCATCATCGTTCGTAAGGAAACTGATTTTGTCCGCCATGTTTTTTTTCAGTCCCAATCCCTAGGCTCGCAATGCACAAACAAACGGCTCCTTTAGGAGCCACCAAATAAAATAAAAGTTTTCGACCAACGCATTTAAGTATGTTACTTTTTATTGTCCCTCATAACTAGAATAGAATATAATATCTCTTCTTTCTTTCTTGGTGACCTCAAAACCTGCGGTTAAACTGAGGTAAAAATGATGTGAGAATCACGATACACATTAAGTAAACATAAATGACGAGCGAAATTGACCAGGCTCGCAATGCACTGTTGGGCGATTTGGACTCGTAATCTAAACCGACCTTTACTGCGTGGTTTTGTTGATGTTTTAACTTAACAAGGTAAGACAAGTGACTTAATTTCAGTGTTTATTGAATTTTGTTCAATAAAGCCTGGCTATTTGTATGACTTAGTCATCTGTCGGTAAACTGTTGGTGAACTGTCGGCCGACTGTTGGTCGTCTGTCGGCCGACATGTTTTTGGGGGAGCTATTAGTCATTTTTACCAATTAAAGAGCATGCCATTAATACTACAAATTAAACATTTTAATAAACAAAGGCAAAAAGTAGCTTAGTGATCAAATCAAGATTATGTTTACATTTCATTATTAATTGGCTGTAGTGTACAAGTCTCCAAGATTCAGTTTCTTTGCCTTTACCTTTCTGTTGTTTTGTAGAACTTTGATTGTGTGAAAGAGACTAGCTAGACAAATGGCCTTTTTGCCCCTGAAAGCTACACCACCCACGCAGTAAGGATGTACCGCATGGCAGAAAGCAACCCAAGACATTTGAATACTACAATGACTTGGAAGGTTTAGATTACAATAATATAACTGGAACTTGCAAAAGAATGTATAGCTAATAGCTGAAAAAGAGAATGAATTCAGATAAACATCTCTTTAAATGGCCCTTTAAGCCTTTATGTATAGAATATATTATTTGTTTGAATGAATATGTTAACCTGGCATGAATGATTTGTCAAGATATTACATCCAGTTAAAGACTGCTTTAAAAGTTTATAGACATCAGCTTTTAAAATGCCGACAACCCACTCTTATTGACAGCTTTCTCAGTCCTGGCTGAACAAGAGGCTAGCTGGTAGCCTGTACTCATGCGCTTGCATAATAACGTTTTATGGTTTATTTTAACTGGGTCACGCACCCCTTCCCTCTCAACGAATTTTGCGTGACATGTAAGTCTTGTTTTTGTTTACATAATATCAGATATCATTTATTACGACTGAATTTACAACTGAATTTAAACACGTTTTATAAGCATTTCTCCCAAACTAGCGACAACACAAACAAAAATTAAATCACAAATTGATATCCACATAAATTCTCATCGAAAAATGTAATTTCTTTTCCGGTGAAGTCCAAATGCTAGTGGCTTGACTCGGCTATTTGAAAACAAGAACATGATTACGGGCACACCGAAATCATGAGGTCGCGTGTCAACCAATCAGACAAGTGAAAGTCGTCCCGCGGGATACAGGAAACTTTAAAAAAACAAGGCAATTTGTGACTACAAAAAGCGGGACGAAAAGAAACCTTACCGAAACCTTGACTCATGCCGCTATGCGCATGAGTAATTAAACTCTCATGAGTAATTAAACTCCAATACATTTATATGTCTCTGATAACAGATTCTCAAGATAAATGCAAAACATTAAAGAAATGACTAATTCATACAGCACAAATTGTGAATTTGTATGGATGCAAACTAATTTACTGATCTTGATCTGTTAGAACAAACAGCTTGCAAGTTTAGAAATATGTTATTAAACAATGACAAAATTTGTCAATTCAACCACATGTAGGTGATGTTCTTATATGGCTAATCCAGCTAGATATGATAATGATATGCTCTGTATAATTTTACAATGAGAAGACAAAATAAGATATTAGGTTTCCAATGTAAATAAGGTCATTGATGACAAGCAGGGACAGGAACAAAATCAAAGGGGCTCTAATTATAAGAACCACCTTGTGAAAACAAAACAACTTTTAACTTTTTAAGGTTAATTTAAAAGGTTATTTTTAGTTTTTCCGGATGTTAACACAAATAAGAAAACATCTTAGCGTGATATAAGCATGCATTGTCTGAAACGAGACATGCATTAAATTTGTTAGCAGACACATGCAAAGATCCACGCTTTCAGCCCTTCATGCCTTTGCGAGTAGTGGGCGGCGATTTGAGCGAATATAAAAGCCTCAAACAAAGAGCGAAAGAAAAAAAAACAGTAAAATGATAAGTTTTAACTTGTCATTTTAATTCCATTTGCAGTATGCAAATAAGCTTAATTCAGTTTACAAATAAGAAAACATCTTAGCATGACATTGTCTGAAACAAGACATTATGTAATACCCTGGGGAGTTTACAAAATAACAAGTTCACAAGTTTACGACTGAGGGATATGGAGTGACAAATTTGCACATCTGTACTGGTATGTATACTATATCTCTTTAAACACTCTTTGTGTATTCATGAGATAAAAACTAGTAACAAAGCATTAATGACAGCAAAGGTTATTCTTAGAAATAATCTGCTGGCCACAACGTAATAAACAACTCTTCGAGTAGTGAAGTTGGGCTTTAAGGGTCTTGTAAGTGCTCCTAAGGTACAAGAATTAATTCAATTATTATGGTTTGTTTTACAGTCGCTTTTCCGGTCACACATCACGCACATTATTACGTCATTTGAAACCTTTCATTAGTCTTTTGCAATCACTTGAGCATGCAAGGTCAACTTTAACTTCAACTTTATTACTTCCTTTTATCTGTTGCTCGAAAAGAAAGAAAAGGATATCGAATGGAACTCTTGCCAAATCCGGCAATAATGTAAGTTCCGTTTACTTGATGATATGTTTCATTCTTTTCATTTTCCTGTTTCTTATGTTGTAAATAAATCCAATTCATCTGTGAGCTTGAAGTTGCTATGTCAACTGATATGACGTCACTAACACTTCGCACTTGAAAAGCGCACTTTTCTTATGACAAAATTTATAAGTCGGGCTTGGCTTGTAGCCAAGCAGCCCGACTAACAATATAAATTTGTTTTAAGTTGATTTTGTAAGATGCAGGTTATAAAAGAGCACAAAGTACAAAATATAAAATAAAACTACCTTATAGAAATATAAGGGTTCAATTCATAAAAAAGAAGTTAACAAAAGAAAACAGAAGATGGAGACCACAGTTTTGCCTGTTTTTTCTAAACACAAACCAGTAAAAAACAATGTAGGACAATGTTTCTTTTTTATTAAATTGAAGGCGACTTGCAAATACAGCTACATCTGAGGAAAAAAAGTCACTTTGGATGTTTTTTTCAGTCCACTCTAGAATTATGATACTGCAGCATGAGCAAACTCCAACCGGAATGTTAAATATTACGGATCCAAAACCACAGTGCAACATCCACAAAACCACTACAACTGCCATCTTGTCTTGTCCAAACCAGTGATACATTCATTCAAATGCTCATATTGAAACCTTGCATTGGACACCTCCCTAAGGGAGGCTGTCATAGAGAGGGTTAACTGTATACCAAAACAATAATTACCCAGACATCTGTGTTTTGAAAAGAGGACATGACGACAACATTTACCTATTTAACTGCTTCAAGGTTTCACATTCTGTAATAAAAAACTGGTAAATCCAGATTCTCAATATAAATTTTTAAAAAAACTTTTGAAAATTCATTTAATGTATCTTGTTAGTTATATATGTGGCAATAGCAAGCAAGACAAAATTTATAAAACTGTCAAGACAAGAATCTTTTTTAAAATGATTTAAATAACATTACACAAGACAAACTTATGTGACAAAAAAAAATCTACCCATGCAAATAAAACACAACAGGACTACCCATGCAAACAAAACACAAGCAATGTTTATGAAATTACAAGTCACTTGTCACTTTATTATAACCTGCAACACACTGTCAAAAATCAGTGGGTCAAACAAGATTGGAGGTCAAGCAAAAACAATTGAAGGAGCTATAAATTAGGCAATATTTTATTAGGCGATAATCAATAATGCCAAGGGATGAACTCCGTCACACTCAGTATCATGGACAAAATGTATTAAGCGGCTTGTGTAGACAACAATCAAGTTCCCTCTAAATTAATTTAAAGAATTGATTTTTTGCCATTTCCTTCACATTTTGTCCCTTTAAAACAAATAAGTTTGAATCGGTGAAGATCACAATATCCCCAGTATTGACTATAGCATGGCAGAAAAAAATTAAGGAAAAAAAATTCATTTTTGGGAAAGACATTACCACAGGCTGGCATATACTGAACCTTCTACAGTAAACAACTTAATATCTTGATCTTAAAATAGACACTAAATTAGGAATGTGTTGACTTCGTTGTGAAAGACAGGTTGCCCTACTGGTCATCTAAAGACCTGATGAATTTATTGTAAAGATGTAAAAAATCTGACAATTTAGAACAATAGAGCATGTACCACTAGTATGTCTTGTAAGCTGGTATGGTGCCGATCCCCTGGGGTTTAAATAGAAATGGTGTAAACAAACGAAGCCGACAGATCAAATCTTTCTGGTAATTATATGAGCGTTAGGCCAAAAAAATACTAGGAAAAGTGCATTTGACCGAATAAAATTAATTAAGCGTCTCCAAAGGACTAGAAACGTTTCGTGCTGCACGACCAAACACGAAATTTTAATTACGTGATACCACTAGAACAAGCAATTTAAATACATATACGTGGCTTTTGTGGTTTTGCTTGTCAAGAGATGAAAAATATTAATGGTGGGAAGGTCATGAAAAACTGTACGTCTGACATTTTCGAAAGCTGCTGTCGTTTAGAAATTGATTTTTTATCAAGTTCAGGTAGATATTTTTAAGATTGAAAGAACAGAAATCATCATAAGTTCACCATCCTCGAACCGTCATACAATTACAAACAATTAAGGGTTGTCAGAAATGGCACTCTAAATTTCAAAAGACATTCCACGCACAGAAACCTGTTCCGTGAACATCATGATAGCGTGCGCTTCGCCCGAAAAAATTGCGTGAATGTATTTAAAAATATCTAACTAAACCGATCGCGTAAAGGCAAAAAAATTCACGCTATCGTCTAGACAGCGAAACAGACTGAAATAAAAATATATTCAAATGAGGCATTTTTGAATACTAATTAGGTATTATGTTTACTTTTTGACTGATGCACATTCACTGTTCTCAGAGCATTTTTATCCAAAAATTTGCTTCCAGACAACGCGCGCGCGTTTCTCTGGCTTCGGACGAAAATAAATTCACGTCCCAAAATAAATTAGAGGCCAAGCAGACGACATTTCAGACGTTTTCAGACAAGAAACGTTCCAGCCAGACAATGACCACTAACCAACAATAATACTTAAACAAAACCCAGACAAAATAATTCTGTTGCCCCACACGAAATGATCGCCAGTCATTTGACGTGATTCGGAGCTCGACACGTCTGAAACGCAGTCTGGGGAAGCTTTCCAACAAAATCGCGCAAAAATTCCGACCAAAAAAGAAGCGACTTTCAACTAGAAATTAAAAATGCAAAATAGCCTCTGGCTCGCTACCCAAACAATAGCCAAGCTTAGAGAAAACAGTGGCGTGCCCACTCCCAAGAAAAAAAATTAGCATTTCGCTTTTTGACATGTTTATCGGTAATTAATTCGTGAGACGAATACATGTACAATCGAATGAACGGACAATGTTTTAACGCACAGGATCAATCGGAAAGATAGTTTGGCTAAAAAGCTTTTTCAAACGTCAGGATGATAATATTACGACAAAACACTCGAATGATTCGATCGGATGTCGCTCGGAAACAATGTCCGTGAGTGAATTACGAAAATATTACCCCCGATCGAGATGTTATAGTAAAAACCCTGCCTTAGCTTCCCCTGTGACACGAACATGAAAAAAGTGCATTTTGATAGACAATTCACTCTAGTAAGTAGGATTAAAGCAGGCCGCAATCCTTGTCACATATCATAGCGTTGGTGTAAATTTTGTCATCACGTCTCTTGTAAGAGCACGTACACGAATGCGTGTTTTTGCCCTTCATGACATCACACAATTGACCCAACACACAAACTCCGGTAAGAAAAATTAAAGCTTTACCTGTTGGACTGCGAATTCGTTCATAGTGATACGGATTGACGCAAACACTCTCGTACTTAAGGTCATAGCCGTATCGACAAAAGTCCAAATGTTTCATCTCCATTTTTTGAATGTCCGGCCATCGCCACAGCCGAGCGTAAATCACATGTGGAAAGCCCTTGCGCTCGCAAACTTGAAGTCTGCCGTCCAAAGTTCTCTGAATAGTGACACATTTTGATGACTTAGACCCTTTAGTCGTAATAGCGTTGATCAAAGAGTCTAGCTCTTCGGATTTCTTTCTCAGTTTTTTCACCAGCGATTCGATGGCTCTCTTTGCGAATTTCTCAGTTTCGCCTCCTTGGCGATGGCAAGTTGTATGACACATTAAATTCAACACGATACTTAGGTTCGCATCGGCAGAGCTCTGTCCTCGTTTTGGGGAAGCCGATTGCACTAAGCTTTTTTCCATTCCCGAAACCTTCTATGGTCCTCATTTCATCGTCGATAGTTCAACATTTCAAGAAGGATCGCTCCGCGAACACCCATGAGCGTTCCTTGCCAAACAAACTCCATATGCGCAGAACACAGTTCAGATTCAATCAGTATGGTCATGTCATAGCAAGCATTTCGTCCAATCACATTCCTAAAAAAACGATAGCAATTAATCCTTACACGCGTTCTTGTCAATCACTTTGATTGACGTGAGATGGTAAACAATGTATTTTTATGTGTCGGTTATTTACAGGCTAAGGACACGAACAACTCTTGCCCAGAACATTAAAATGAAGTTGACACATTTTTTGACGGACGTTTGTTCAAATAAAATATTCCCGGGTATTTTCTTTTTGTGCGTGGATCTGTCGATGTGTTGGAACACGTTTTCACGTACACTTACGTCGCGAAAGTTCCGGCCCGTGTAATTGTTACTTTCTCAACCTGGATTTCATTGTCAAGAACTTCGCAAGTTTTTACCAAAGTAACGGTTTAATAAGCGCTCTCAAAAAAGAAATATTAAAGTTTAGAAAATACAATACAGGTTTTCTTTTTTCACTAAGAATTCTGTCCCTCCGGGTAACGGCTCGAAAAACAAGCAACTTGTGACCCTTGTCACATTTCGTAGCACGTCTATTTCACCCACGTATTCACTCTTAGACAACAAAAAGTTCAAGATTGGTAGATCACTTAATGTGGTCGAAATTAGATGGAAAGGAAATTTTTCGTCTTCATTTGTGAGGAATTTATATATAGAGTATACATTTAGTATAAATCTACTAGCGTTCTATCACGAATGCTGTTCTCTTATTGGTTACGCTACTCTGTTGTAGAAAGCCGCTTCTTCGCGTTTTCGAAGTGTCTGTGGAGAGTATTTGAACGTCTGATAGATTTTATACACTAAAACAATTAGATTATTCGCTGTTGATTTCTATCGCGTGATATATTGTTGATTCGGGTTTTGCCCTCATCAACTATCATGCGATACAAATCTCAAGCTCATAATCTAATTGTTAAATATAGAAGAAATTTTCCGAGAGCGCTAAACTTTTCAGGAGCGGTAACTATTATGTAGAGAATGTAGTTCTAGGCTTCAGAAGTTATTTATCGCTTTATTGCAACAGTTCTGTTTCGTGTGGTCAAGAGACGATCACACTCATCAGGCAACTTAAGCGAACGACCGTTAATTTAACTGCTGGCAAAGGCTGGCGGTATATTATATATATAATATATGTGGATAGCTACCAAATGCAGATATGCTGTTTCTCGATTATTCTTCATTTCAGTGATCACACAAAAATAGAACTGTCTCTCTTGATATTTGTTCTAATTCATACTGCGCGAAACACAAATAAAAGACAACTTCGTGCTGATAGACGCTGCCTACTTTTAGCGGAATAATAACACAGGCTCACATGCACACAGCACAACACCACCAAATGGACGCCAGTCACGCAACGAGCTAAAGTCAAATTTGTCTCGTCTAATGCCTTTTTCGAACGTCTGGCCGCGTTGTTTGTCTGTCTGGAATTCGAGTATGTCTGCATTCGGCCATGTTGTTTTGGTCGCGCTCCGTGGGATGCTAAGTATTTGTCTGCGCGGCTCAACTTGCGGCAGCTAACCAGCTGCGCATTATGTTTTTTTTTTGTTTTTTTTTTGTTTTTTTTTTTTTTTTTGCAATAAAAACTCAGTCAAGTGAATTCAGTTTTCTATTGAGGAGATTTAATTTAGCTTCGGAGCACGAGGTTATGTTTGGTCGATCGGCGATGGTGCCAGCAGTGAAGATTAAAAAAAGTAGAAAATGTATCAATCTTTTCTCTAATACAGGTGTAAAATAAGGACGCAATATCCAAGATTTTAGTTTCTATGCTTGTCAGTATAAAATTCGTCAAACAGTCTACCTATTTCGGCTAATTGTTTTGTTGTCACCACGTACACCGGAAGTGAGCATTTCCGCTTCACATAGCTTTTGCCATTGAGGCAACCACAGATGAAGCCTCTAGTGGGTCTCTAGTAGCGCATGTCTTCCTATAAAACTTCGCTTTGGGCGTACAACATGCAACTTCTGAAAACACACAATGCCTCGATCTTAATACTTGCTTGAGAAACGTTGTTGTTAAATGTGAAATAACAAACAAAAATGCAAAACTCATAAAGCCCCTTTAATGCCGCCTTTGTGAATTAAGAGTTTCCGCCCGACGGGACGGAGTTTGTTGTGATTGTTTGCGGTCACTTGTCTTCTGCTCTGATTCAAGGCCATATTCGAGGGGGAAATGGAATACGATGAATCGGGGTTAAACTGTGCATATTAAAATGTTTTTGTTGCATATTTCTCCTGTGCAACGAAACAAATTTGCAAATACAGCCAAAACACAGCTTCATCGCATCACCTTTTTTTAAATAAAAAAAATTGGTTGTATGTATTTTCCAAACTAAAAGGTCAAAAGAACAACGAAACGCCTTCCATAAAAAATCTCATTTCAGGCAATAAACAAAATACAACTGCAAAATGAAAATTGTGCACCAAAAGAACAATTCCAACATAGCCAAAAATATCAATGTCCGAGGATTAAGGGGCCAATTACATTGGCGAATTTCAGCCCGGAAGGCGGGGTGGAATTTTGTTGCGATAACATAAAGAAAGTTTCAGCCCGGGCTAAAATTTCCAGCCCGATTTCAAAAACCGGGCTGAAACTTTCTTCAAGTAATCGCAAACGTCGTTTTAAGAAGATTTGTTCAAGAAACCGGGCTGAAATCTCAGCCCGCCTAACCGGGCTGAAATTCGTCATGTAATCGGCCCCTTACCCCACGGACAATCAACATCTAGAATATTTTCAAAATTACATGACCCGTTCAGTATCAGGTCTTTTCACGTGCTTTCGCGAGTGAAGAGCATCAGGCGGAGCTTTTCTCTTGCTTACTGGAAATACAATTATCAGTTGAGACGGGTGTCGTTTGACGCATTTTGCCCAATTGTTATCAAACCCTTTCCTTTTTTCCTGGATATAATTTTGTTTTCTACATTTCATTTATAGAAGTGTTTCCGTTCTTAACAATTAGGCGTGTCTTATGTGTTTTTGCTCGAATACTCTAGGCGCAGGTGGCTCAACTAAACAAACAAAAGCTTTCAAGATCCAAAATAAAAATTTGATGGCATTCGACCATGAACACGTTTTGTAAAAGTTTAAATCGAGTCAAAGACCGTAAAATTAATTTTGAGGTACTCGACAGAAAAAAATATTTATTTGTATCCAGAAGACGTTTTCAAGCAGATGATTACTCTTTTTTTAATAGAGTATCATCTAGTTTAATTAAAACCCTCGTCACGTTTTGCGTTTTGTATAAGGCGAGAAGAGGAATTTTTAAATCCCATGGATAATAAAAACGTATGAATGTATTCCTCGACAAAAAATATAGGAAGGTAATTAAAAAAAACTGCTTTAAAGATATCCTCGATGTCTTTATCTCATTATAGAGGTATAACTGCTTCATTAGTTACTTTATTTTTTAAAATACTAAAAATTAACATAACAAGCTGTCCTCCGTTCTTATGCCTTCCATCGCTTCTTAATGGAAATGTGTGGCGGCGACAACTTGTCTCGTGGCAATCACTGGCAATGCGGCAATACAAGTACCTTCGTCAGTATGGCGCCCAGTAACTAAAGAAGGCCAAATATCGCTTGATTTTCAAAACGACACCTGTACATTAGCTACATATAGTGTCCGGCGCACTGGTCACTCTCCCATACGCATTTATTTCTAAGTTATTCAACGACACTAATTTTTTGGCCGTTTTCACTGACCCTAAGCGCGAATATTCTCGCCGAACACCAAGATATAAGCGGTCTCACATGTATTTTCGCCCACGTAGAAGTTCAACAAGCTCATATGAAATAATTTTGAGCACTTGGATGTCGTGTAATTTAAAAACGCGGATCGAAATGGCGGATGGTGTATTTACACTACTAAATACAAGGTTGGCCTGGGGAATTGTCGTGCTCGAATTGCAACAGGCGCTGACGACAGGATCGCCACTTCAATTCATCGTTTTGAACTATCGTGCACCCCGTTGGTTGATAAGCGAACTTATTCAAGAGGTTCTAAAGCCGCTCGATTTTAATTAACGAAAATAGAGCGCTTTCCCGATGCCAAGATCACGATATGATCATCACGTAATTGTACATGATATAAAGCTTCTGCTATCAAGTAATATTTTCTACTCCCTCAGTGAAACCCAATCACAAAACTGTGTCTAAGCGTATTTTATTTATTCTCCATATTCAATAAAACCTCACTTCAGGCAATAAAGCATTATATACACTACATTTGACGAGCCACGCATTCAGGGCGTGTAAAATTTTTAAAAACTCTGGATATTTTGGGACTATTATGACACTTGACAGTAAAGCCAAAAAAAGAAAACGACAAAAACCTAGCGATTTCAATATTTCAAAATGAAATGTAGCTTTTCCTGTGTGAAATGTTTGATGTGACGATTGAACTCTGCGAATAGAGAAAAGCGAACTAAAACATGATTAATTATACATCATACAATATAATATTTCTTGCTGTCTTTAAGTGTATGAAAATTCTCGATTTGTACCGGCCAAAAACTGTAGAACATTCGCGTTAAATAAATAACGATTAAATAAATTGCAATGGAAGCCACTGCACATTTCTTCGTCTCAGTTCATCCATTTTCGGCAATTAGGAGCGCCGCACAAGCATGGAATCTTATTTTCTTCATCCTCGAAGTCAAACTTGTAGTCGTAAGTTAGCTGCAAGAAAACAAACATGTGTAAGTTTTCTCACATGATAAGAATTAACATGCATATACAGCTAGAGAAAAACGAAGCGGGTGTTGTGTACCTCAGAGATAACATGGACAATAGAGAAATTAGGAATTCGGCTGTATAATACTGTTTTCACTTGGGCGTGTTAGTTGGACGAAACCTTCAGCTCATTTCGCGAGGCGCGAGATATTAGGGAGATTAAGCATCACGTTTGTTTTCTCGCAACGGCAAAAATCCAACTCTTGCCGTGAAATATTTTCGATTTTTCGGATGGATTTTATTTGACGATTCGAGGAAAAGAAAGATAATCAACTGCAAGCTGACGTTTGCCGTTTGCGATAGTTCGCGGTGGTTAGGCCCCGTCCACACGCCGCCCGGTTAGCTCAGTGGTAGAGTTCCGGTCTGCTGAGCGGGAGGTCGTTGGTTCAAACCTCGACCGGACCAACACTCAGGGTCTTAAAATAACTGAGGAGAATGTGCCGCCTTTGTAATGACTTCTGCAAATGGTATGACATTCTAGTCTTCTCGGATAAGGACGGAGAAACTGTAGGCCCCGTCTCACAGCACTCTCTGATTTGTTCTTGTGGGACGTTAAAGATCCCACATCACTATTCGAAAAGAGTAGGGGACGTAGACCCCGGTGGTGTGTTCAATCTTGCGGGTTGTGGGATTGGAAGGGATGGCACCTCGCATGGGACCTGAGTCCCGTTCGTGCCTTTCCCTCTGGTCTGTATGAGTCCAGAAAAGTTGGATAGATTAATTTAGACACGTACGGCATCGTGTGGACGGTCGAATCCGGTTATTTTTTAATACGCTGACGTAACAGTATCGGATCCAGTCTTTAACCGCGCGAATATGGCCGACCGAAATGTTATCGCTTCACTTCTAATATACAAAAATATCCGGATATGTGTGGTCGGGGCCTTGATCTCTCTGTTCTCGCGAACATCAGCATTTACTTCGCGTCTCAAAACAAGATATTACGTTTGCAGCCTGGTTTGCACTGTAAACAGACTAACGCACACCGCTGAACTCATGAACTACCGCATGAACATGAAAACAGGTTAAGAAAAAAAATACTAGCATTCGACCTTTTGTTGTCATCTAACAGGTCAGATTCACTCTCGTGTTTTGTATCATTCATTCCGGTTAGTTTAGGTTAAAGTGCATATGAACCGAAATTTATTTTTATGTAGTTATAAAATTTAGCCTTTGAAATGCACGATTCCAAAATTTGAGACGTTTAGGGTAAAAATTAACGATTTTACAAGCGTTCGAAGTTACGCTATTTTGCGCTAAAAAATGAAAACGGAATTCAAGGGACTGGAGTCGAGTTGTGACGTAATGTTGGTTGCAAAAGTTTGTTTACGTTCCAACATGATCTCCTCTCTGAATTAACGATTATCGTTAATTTTTAAATTGCTCCGAATTAACGATTATAGTTAATTCCGAACACTGACAGTCTGAAAGGAATTCTGGGAAATCAGCATTTTTGTTGAAAAAGAACAATCCTTAGTGTTCGGACAGGACTCGAACCTACGGCCCTACGACCCTTCGCTGACTTATCCTCTCTTCTAACCACTGGACCACCACGCTGCTGGTTGAGCAAACATCAATTTTTTTAACATAGTAAAATTCATGCGCTTATTCTACACCCTGTAGTAAGCCTATAAAATCACTCGCTTGAAAATAATTTTAGAAAGTAAATGGAAAGGCATGATCACCAAACCTCAACAAAAAGCTAACCATTTGAAATCAACGCTTAGGCCTAATCACTGTAGATCAATGATATTCTATGCAAGACTCAAATAAATATCTTGCAGATATAATTTCCCATCGCCTTGGTAGTCTAGTGGTAAGAAGACGTTCCTAGTAGCGGTAGTTCCGGGTTCGAATCCCGCAGTCCGAATAACATGGTTTTTTTTTATTTCTTCTTTTCTGAAATGTCCTGGGAAACAGTGTTCGGAATTAACTATAATCGTTAATTCGGAGCAATTTAAGAATTAACGATAATCGTTAATTCAGAGAGGAGATCATGTTGTTACATTCAGTGACTCTCCGTGAGTTCTTGCCGCTCCGAAAGATGTCCAGGAATTTGGTTGCGCCCATAGTAAGACTCCTCGAAATGCGTGCGACAGAGCCGCCATACTGGATATTGAACTGATCGTGCAACCAACATTACGTCACACCACGTGACATTTTGACCGCGCGATTTGAAAACCATTTTTTAGTGCAAAATAGCGTAACTTTGAACGCTTGTCACATCGCCAATTTTTACTCTAAACGTTTCAAATTTTGGAATCGTGCATTTTAAGGCTAAATTTTATAACTACATAAAAAGAAATTTCAGTTCATACGCACTTTAAGGGGGAGTCAGAGTTTTAAAGAAGGGATAGATAAAAGACAATTTTTTTTCAAACACCAACAAAGAGCACCCCAGGTTTGGTGGTGGACTGCCCATTTTATTGTCCATCTAATAATTATTAACCTCATATATTCTAATTTTTAAACTTCATTAAATCTTTATTATTTCGAATTTTTCTAAATTTCACAAATTCCCCCCTCCCTCCCCCCCCCCCTTTCTTCTCCTCTCGCACACTCCTAAAAATCACCAAAAAAGAACACAAAACATGACGTAACATTCATCTACAAACCTATGATAGCATTTTTGAATTGCTTGAAATGTCAACGAGCTAATTCGATAAAACCGATCTTAAGCAGCGAAAAAATGGCATTCAGGTATATTGTCCCCCTTCGGTGAAACGTGCATTTTCTCACAAAGGCATTTCAAAGTGGAAAATGTTTGGTATCTTAAATCTTCGAAAATTTTAACCGGCTTTTTTCGTTGAATGGATATAGAGCAAGGTCAAACTCGAGCGTTACACCACAGTTTCCGAAACATACCAACGAAAATGTCAGTTCCATTTGATTTCCCTCCAGGAATTTTTAGTGGATTACTTTTTTGGTTGAATGGATAAAGATGATGATAGTTCATTTTTCTCTTTACACCAATGAACAACATAAGAAGGAGGATAAAAATTATTGAACTGTACCTCTTCTCCCTTCTCGACTTTCCTGTTTGAAATAATGATAATTTTCTGCTCCTTCTCGAACGTCACAACCTCAGCAACGCAGTTTGGCTAAAACAAAAAAGAACAATGCATGGAGAGTGAGAAAAGAAAGTGAATTTATGTCATTCGGGAGTGATTTACGAATACTTACACTACATGAATGGTTGATGTATCGCGCCGGTCCACCTGCCATTGTAGCATCGATCACTGCATCAGAGTCGATTCTAAACATGTACACACCGCGATTCTGCAACAAAACACAACGTAACTGTAGGCTCCAAGCTCGACATCCTGATTCTCCTTACTACCTCCCATACATAACCTATATTTCTCCATGGCAGAATTTTGTTTTTCAAAATCAAACTATAAAATAAGTGTATTTGGCTGCGGCCGGCCTGGATCTGGATGTTTCAAGTTCTTTCCTTGTGCCTTGATTATGACAAAACACTTGGTATTTTCCTCTCAAATATTTGGTGGAGTATTGACCCTGTCACAATGTCCACACTTTTTAAGCTTCATATGCAGCCAGTCAATTATTGTGAATCTAAAACGAGTAAATCGTTTTAGGTTGCTACTGTAAGATAGCACTTCACACCAAAACCATCTAACTTACTTAATGAACACGTCCTTCACCATTTTGACACAAAAAATGAAGCGAAGTTGGCGACTGATCATTTCATTTTATTCTTCTTTTATTAGCTTCGCCATAACAAACAATACTTACAAAAAAGAAAGCAAGACAATGATAATATTCACGAGATAAAAAAATAAAAGGAACAGCAAAGCCAATTACTGCAGGCCCAGTTACTTTTATGACCAGAGGCATAAATAAGAACGCCATGTAAAAACACCCCTTACCTGTTTCTCGTAGATTTGTTCTCTTCTGTTTGCAACTTCGTTTCGAATGATGGAACCAATGTACTCGATTACCATACTTCCCTGCAGAAAAGGAAATTCCAGTGAAGTAGAATCAGAGGTTGGCTTGCACTTCATATCACGTGCATCGCTTAAATCTAAAGTGAAACAGCTTACACTTACCCCTTCCATGTCCTTGTTCGCAAACAGACCCAAGCCCTAAAAAAATAAAATGTAATGTTCAAATACGCGATGTTTTGCATTGTATAAACCCCTTACCAGTGACCTTGTATAAACCCCTTGGCTACAGGACACAGGCCAGTGACCCTGTATAAACCCCTTGGCTACAGGACACAGGCCAGTGGCCCTGTATAAACCCCTTGGCTACAGGACACAAGCCTGTGACCCTGTATAAACCCCTTGGCTACAGGACACAGGCCAGTGACCTTGTATAAACCCCTTGGCTACAGGACACAGGCCTGTGACCCTGTATAAACCCCTTGGCTACAGGACACAGGCCTGTGACCCTGTATAAACCCCTTGTCCCTTACAGGACACAGGCCAGTGGCCCTGTATAAACCCCTTGGCTACAGGACACAGGCCTGTGACCCTGTGTAAACCCCTTGGCTACAGGACACAGGCCTTAGTTATGTTATCCAAATGACCTTTTTTTTCCAGTGACCTAAGGAAGTGTCACCTTACCCTCTTTCCGTAGAGTGGGGTCGCCCTCTATCACCCTAAACGCGGAGGTGTCGCTGATAATATTAAGAATGCCGCGCCGTTGTCTGTCTTAATTATCACCATGTCCTTGATCTTTTTCAGTTCCCTCAAAATCCTACATTTCTTTGGTCAGCAGCCGTTGAACGTTGTGATGTGAGTGCAACATATGTACGGGCAACTTAACGCAATGAGGCTAATGGAAAGCACGTTATTTTATTGCTGTTTGCTACTATCTCTTCTGGTACGAAAATTTGGAAAATCACTCGCAGGATTGTTTAGATTTGAAAGGACATCTAACATAAATTCCAGCAGCAGTGGTATTAAGGAAAACCCTCCCCTTGCTGCATGGCCTAAGTTAATCGTTATGCTAATGTTTTAAAGAGCTAACCCTCGGTGAAAGCAAAGGTAGTATTTGGGACGGTACTTCTGCAAACTGACAACAAACAGCTCTCCTCTTTTATTAACGGCTGTTCAGAATCATTCAGCACTTACTTGAATGTTAGATCTTCCCAGGTACACGTTGGTTTTCCACTCGGTTTTCAGCTTGCGGTATTGTGCAGCCTTGGAGTACACGAACTGTTTGAGGTACAGACCTGATGACTCGTCCGTGATTCCCGCACTAACCGTGGCCGCGGGGGACACAGCCGAGCCAGAACTGGTGGCAGATCGAAGGGCGCGAGCTCTATGGACAAAGGTTACACTCATTATAGGTTGCGACTTATGAAAGTGCTTTATATATACACTAGTTGAATAACATGAGACGTACCTTGAACTCTTGAAGTGTGTCCTCAGCAGGGGCTCTGACCTGGCACTTCCGGTTGGATTTACCGCTAGCGGAAGCTCCATGATGGGCGAAGGACCGTACCGCATGTTGTATCCCTGCATTTGGTCCACACCAGGCATCTAACCAAAACACACCAATCATGTGGCTCAGAACATACTTAACACTATAACAACTTATTCACATGTTTTATTTTTCTACTATGGTCAATCCTCTATAAAGCCCTTCCCTTATCAAATAAGTTACCCCTCGAGTGTTTTTGAAGCAAGAAATTTATTAAACAACCTCCCCCCCCCCCCCCCCACCCACCCCTTTTCCCTCACAACCGTACCAACCATTTTACTTTTCCTTTTACCGTACCAACCCGGGCACTAATTCTCATGCAGTACTCGCGAGCACTGATGAGGGCAAAGACTGTATGTATGACCAACCTCGTTCCCAGGGTCTCTCTTCTTCCCGCCCCCTGGAGCGAGAGAGAGAGAGAGACCCTGGCTCAGGCTGGTCACGTGTCTCCCAGAATCTGGGAGATTCCAATTAAAGGACACGGGGGAGGGGCGGCAAAGTGTGAAATTTGTCTGCTCTAGCTGGGCATTGCGAAACAAATGCAAAAGCGTTCGGCGGCTCGCGACAAATGTGAAGCGGCGGTCATCCGCAGACTTCGAAAACATATCCACATGGTCCGGTTCTGAAAGTGTAAGTTGCTTTACGATCAGAGGAATTGTCACGGCGCTTAAAGATTTACCGCAGAAAAGCTAATTTTGAACTTGCTGCGGAATGCAATCCAATTTTATTACTTGACGCCGCTAACCTCGCGCTCTTGATTTATGTCATTGTTCCGGACTGGGATGAATTATCGCTACATACTGCTTAACAGGCGATCTTCAAGCTTCATTCGAAAGGCCCATTAAAGTGCTGCCGTCTGTGCTCGGGCGATGGCAAAGCAAGAACTGAGAAGCGGCCGCCACGGAACCAATGTTTGCCACGCTGATCAACAGTCACTTTTATAACAGGAAACGATCGAGAGAAGACAATGATAGCTTTTATCCTTCGTGTGTGAGGCATGTTGTTTAGTTCAATGTTCACCAGTTCCAGTCGTTTGAATGTCTATACATTGTTAATTTATATACTTGTGAATTTTTGAGCAACAATTTTATCCTTGCGCGTTGTTTATTCGCTTTTGTTTGAATCGTTTGACTGAACCGTTTCGTTATTTCAATTTTAGGGCTTTGTTCATATTATTTCAGTTCGAAAATTATAAGCTGTGAAGATCTTTTGTCCCTATTTATTCAGTTATAAACGGCAGGCATAACATAAACAGCAAAAATGAAGCACTTTTTACGACCAAAGAGATTTCATAACATCCCTATTTGGTTGACGATAAGCCTGGGATGTTTTATCTGTTTTATTCCGGGTCTTGCTATAATCACAGAGAATTGTTTAAATCTTTTATATATATCTTGCAATACAGATTCCTATTTTCAACAAGAGGTTATGGAACATGGAACATATTTATTTCACAGCCACAGCTGAAACGAAACAATAACAGTGGCGCACAGCACGAGCCTAGCCACTGTACAGAAAACAAGACAACGTTACAAATACTGTCTACCCCTCCTTAGGATTATAATTGTCCACCAGACACGTGACCAGCCTGAGCCAGGGTCTCTCTCTCTCGCTCCAGGGGGCGGGAAGAAGAGAGACCCTGGGAACGAGGTTGTATGTATGACATGGAAATGTGAGTGACATTATATGTATTGTGCAAGTTATTTTCAAGTTTTATTCACTTGTGGGAACCTATTAAAATTTATGAATTACAAAATCCGAGTGGTGAACTGCTGGCGTTTCACTAAATTATAGTACCCCCTCCCCCCTCGGTAATTCATTTGATCGCAAATTGTTGCAAAAAAACGTGGTAGCTTTACCAACTGAGGTAGGCCAAGACTGACACGACTGACAGCCATCACTGTCATCATTATCATCTTTGCAAAAAATGAAGACTTTTAAGGAACTTACCGACTCGATAATTCGCAGTACAAACTGCTCTGACAAACCAAACAAATCCTGCAAACGCAAGAAAAAGTAATTAATAAAGGGAATAAGTCCAGCACTGTCGTTTATTAACAGTACAAAGAAGCAATAATGGCCGTTTTTATGTTTGAGACGTTAAAGTCGTCTGGACGCAATTAACGTCTCAGACGTTAAATCCGTCTGGTATAAAAACGGGACGCATTAAAGTAGATGGCCACAGAGAAAAACACAAGATTTTCTAAAAAAAAAAAAAAAAACTATTCTCGGAAGTGACTGGACACGACTAAAGTCGTCCCCAAATAAATATTAAGAGCACGAATATACAAATAGGGCTACATTCGTCCTCGTTAGGGCCGTCTCGTTTTTATACTAGACGTATTTAACGTCTGAGATGTCAAAGTCGTCTGTTAAGTGCGTCTCAACGACGCACTTAAAATAAGACGTTAAAGTCGTCAGACGTTAAATCCGTCTGGCTTATTTTCCGTTTTTATACTAGACGTTAAAGTCGTCTCGAGACGACTATAACGTCTCAGACGATATTAACGTCTGTAGCATAAAAACGGCCAATAAAACGGTACTGCGCTACAACTACGATAAAACTATTTTTCTCTCTCGACCAAAGCTTCTACGCCAAGTTTTCACGCTATGTGATGGTAAAGGGACATTGTTTCTAGTCTACGCTCCCCTTCTGGTGGTTTTTTGATAAGCGCCAAGTGTCGCACTTACCTCTCCTGTGATGTATTGTGGGAACAAGTTGACAAGCCCCGCCTCTTTCCTCATTTTCAAAATGGGAATAAGAATCTGCTGCCAGACATCTGTTGGAGAGACAAACCAAAGCGAAAGAGGGTAATCCAGTCAGCTCGAAAATACAACACATCATAGAAATATCTTGACAGTACATGTCCCCTCTTAATATAAACTGGACATTTCCAGCATTTCAATTCATAACATGCTGAGTAATGATGCAACTCGTGACCGGTGAAACATCAATCAGCCTACTGCAACAAAACTGGCAGTAACTTACGGTAATAACACGACGCGCGCTTATGGTATCAAATGACACAAACTTAACTTGCGAACACTGTACATTAATAAAACACAACAAGAGTTTGGCTCGCGAGTCGCCGGTAGATAGATCCAGCTCTCCTCGCACCCGCCAATACACAATGACGAGCGCTGTCAGGAGGCCGCGCCAACCGGTTACGCTTTCGTTACCTCGTGGCGATTTTCCTCTAAACATAAGTTGCTCTTTTTGCTCCTCGTCCTCCACTCTGATGGTAAAACTCGGGATACCTTCAGCGTCTTCGACCATACAATGATATTTACAGCGGCGATTCACAGAGTGCATGCTCCAGTAGAAACGGATTGTCTTGAACCCCACCTAATGGGCCGAGAAAAATTAGGAAAAGTGAAAGCGGACCTTACCGCAAGGTTGCAGATTTAAGCAAGGCAACCAGATCGGATGAAAATAAGGATATTTGGTAACACCGGGTGGTTTCTATTTTAGTCTTATTTTAATTTGGTTCATCATACGAAGGGCACTAACAATAATACGATAACAAGTTGTCTTGGTGGAGGCTTTAAAATTAAATTCCCATCTAGGGAAGAGTGGATTTCACTTTCCATGTAATCCAATTAACTGAATTATGTCAGGATATATTTTAAGCCCGGTTTTCACTAACGACATAAGCATTACTATAAATATAAGCGGAAGCATAACGGCGCTTATATCCAGTGAAAACAGGCCCGACACAAGTATAGGCATAAGCGGAAGCATAACGGCGCTTATATCCAGTGAAAACAAGCCCGACACAAGTATAAGCATAAGGCAGATCAATCTTATGCTTATGTCAATGTTCCCTTTCACTTGACGCAAACCTTTATGCTGATGTCACTAGTGAAAACCAGGCTTTACGGGTTGAGTAAACAAAGTGTATGTAATAATATACAGGCTTCACTGCAAACGTTCAGCAAAACAATTTTTAGTGGGTAACGAGGACAACGCAAGCAGGCATGGCAGTTAATAAGCAACCACTGACCGGAAATACGGAGTCCCTGGTGTGAAATGACTGCAGCTGGTGAAGCAGAAGCTGTCCCAGTGATTTGACCACCAGGCTCCCCACTCGTAACGTCTGAGGTTTGTCATTGGTCTCCTGATTGTGACGTAACATACTGGCGGGAAAAATGATCAATGATGAATAACTCACATGTGTGACAGAGAAAGGAAAACGCTTCACGATCACTGATCTTTTCAAGACCAATCTTACCTGGCGATCTGCTGGATCTCGTCCCTGTTGACATAAACCTTCCGATACACAGCATAGGAAGACAGAACCAGGTCCGTCATTACTGGGAGCTCCGGCCTGTGCTCACGACACAGCATCGTCTGACAACAACAAAACAGCAACAGTTAGATTTCACTGCAAAGTATAACAAGCTTTCAGACGTTTCCTTGCACTCTCTAAGTCACTACTCATCTTGACTTGGAAACAACAAATGCTCTCGAAATGTAATAGTAAACAAAAACAATGCCAGAACTGGATGACCATGGCAAGCTTACCTTATCCTTGAAGAAGACACATCCGTGAGCGATTGCACAGCTGAAATGAAAATTGTTCGGACAGCCTATCTTCGACAAGCCGATCTTCTGGTTACATGACACTGTGGCGCCTCTCTTCAAACACACCACACAGTTCTGTGAAGAGTTGAATACATTCAGAAGGCGTATTTATCCCAAAACAAATAATAAATGACAAGTTATATTTGTGATTAAAACGCGTATTAAAGAATATCAGCCAACAGGCAATGTAAAAAGAATCTACCCTCTGATTGATAGTCAGTCTTGACCAGTGAAGTTGCTGAGTAAGTACAACTAAGAATAACAGCTGACAACAGTTTGCATTTGCTTTCAGCTGTCTACACTGACTTACCGTTACAGTTCCCCGTTTCACGGCCACATCCACGTTCATGAGAGCGCCATTTAACGTTTCGTAAACTTCCAGTGACCAGAGCGCACAGTTAAGGTGAACCCACACATCCACATCTAGATTCAATAGTCTGGCAAACAAACACAAGTAATTTTTCTTTTACCAGGCCTTTTTAGTTTTAAAATTTCTATTTTAAATACCAATATTTTAAAACTGCAATAATCCATCTGGAAGGTTCAACTGATACAGGCAAACGAAACGTTGACACAGCTGTTTTTTTTTTGTCAAACAGAGCGCTGATCACTTTGGTCCAAAAGGTAGATGATTAAACAATGACAAAACACTAAATCAAATCAGCACTCGCACATTCAAATATATCAAAGGGCTCAATGTACTAAAGTTGGCTGGTTAAACAATCATGTAAAGTACTGACCGAGCTGAAGTGTTGTTATCTCCATCGCCTGTCTCGCCGCACAAAGTGCATGATCTCTTATCATCTGGCAGATCAGAGCATGGCCTCAGTGCACCATGCTTCTCTAGAAGCTAAAAATGAAAACTTACATAAATATATGTTGTGGTTCAATTTTATCCTTGGTTCAAATTTTATTTTCCTTTGTTTAAAACTCATTATCATACATTACCATAGCCAAAAACAAAGGAAAATAAAATTTAAACCAAGGATAAAATTTAACCACAACATATATAAACAAAACAACTTATCGAACAAATACAAAATTATCGGTTTGGCTCCTAACAACCGAATACTTTGTTGTGCAGCTTTTCTTAGGTTCAATAAGTACAAGCACTGTTGGTTTGTTATTTGTTTCCACCTTATTTAGTTTAACGAGTGTCTTCAGTACCTGGGCTATCTCCTGGGATGTAAGTTCTAGTCGCTGTTTGTTGTCACCTTTAGCCGCTTCGCTCTGCTGCCATCTCTTCCATCGCAACTGACGCTGGCGTTTGCAACTGTTTACCTACAAAGAGAGATTGAAGTTGTTATGAACAAATCTGTTGGTCTTGAGGGCGGCTGAAAAGCGAGGGAAAAAAGGCAACATTCTAAATAAGTAAATAAGAAGACAAAAATGCTAACCTTGTCATCTCGATCCTCTTCCTTCCAACTGGGAGTTCGAAGTTTTCGTAAAGATGTCGGCGATAATCCGTCGGCTACAATTCCTCCTCGAGTATCAACTTCACAAATTGACGTCACATTACCTACTCCGATGCTCGTCTGGCCTACGGACGTCACAGACGCATCCAAACGAGGTTGTAAAGCACTAAGCTCCGATTTACATTGCTGTGTCAGCGATGCAAATTCAGATCCGACATGGGCGAAGTATTGCTTCAAGCAGGCTTCCGAACAAAATATGTCCCCAGTACAGTCACCTGCCTCCACATTAACTCTGTATATTTTATAATCTGCACTGTCAGTGTCCGTTTCATTTGAATGTACTGTTTTTGTCTTTTCTTCATCGTTTGGTTTGCGTTTCACACCAATACCTATTATTAAAACATCGCAGTGACGACAGTACGGACCCTCCGGCTTTTTCCTTGAAGACTTGTCCTCACAAGATGATAAATTTAACTGGGAACACGAGAAAGGAGATTTCTGATAGATATCCGATGAAGTGTGAGCCATTGGAGCTATTGAACTGCTTAGCTTATCTCCAGTAAGAGCTGTCACTGAGTGGGAAGTTAGGTAGCCTGTGGAAGGCACAGCTTTACCAGCCGGCTCTATAACGATGTCCGAGCGTCTTGGGGGAGAACAGCCTATTAGATCTGCGACTGATGCCACAGTATCCGTGACCCTTTGCTCTGATGTTGGTGACAGTGTCAATGTTACGTGGATATTATCCAAATCATCCGAATCGGTCTCTAGTCTAGACCCGTGGCATGCTTCAAGTTTGCAAGTAGTCTCTATAAACACACTGCTGCAAGACTCGGCACAAGACCGAGATACGCCATTCTCTAGAAAGTGTTCTACTTTCTCTTGTTTTATTGTTACTGTTGGAAATGTTGGCGAATCTGCGCTGTCACGATGCAGTAACGCGGAGAATTTAGGTGTGTGCACTCTGTTGAGAGCATCCGACTCTGGAGATGAAGAAGCAATGTACTGAACTGTTTCCGGCGATGAAGATGAAGAATTACCGTTCGATTCTTTACTGTTCGTTTCAGCGTGTGTATCGGATAGTTGCTTTCCAGCTGAGTGTATTTCAACAATTCGATCGTTCACAGTCGCCGCTGAATCGGATAATGGTGGAGTTGGCATTGATGGAGGAACACTGATGCCTCCTCTAGCAGAGTCCACACCGGCCATGTACCGAGCCCTTTTGGAGGGGTGCTCACTGTCCTGACCGCGCACTTTGTTTAGAGCATGTTGTTCAGCGCGTCCACGCTGCTCCGGTGAAACGTCGCCGTTAACAAGAGGCTTTCCGGCGGAATCATTCTTATGTTGGTGCACCCCTGGGGAGGGTGGCAGAGACGAGGGTGGGGTCGGCGGATGTCCTGCCACAATATCAATGTCGGAGTTTGCGAACTGTGAATAGTAGTCCACTATTCCATCAATTTTTGCAGAACCAAAGTTTCCTTTTAAGAGACACTGCCCGTTAAAAGGCCTGCTTCCATACGGATGTGTCAAGGCGTGAGTCAAGAGCAATTTGGGTTCACAGAGGGAAAGAGGAGCGGCTGGCTTGATTTCTTTGTGAGTGTTGTTTGGAGTGGAAATCTTCAAGGATGATGCACTTTCACCAACCTCTGTTTTCTGTTTGCTCCGATTGTTAGTGTTCATATAAATCCGCTGCCGTTTCCGCTGTTCTCTGATCAATTGCTTCTCGATACGAAGTTGCATTTGAAGTGCTCTTTTCTTCTTCTGCTGCTCCTCGTACTCGCGCTTCTTCCGTTCGTACTCTTGCCTTCGCAGCTCCTGCATCTGTTTTTTACAGGGATCTTCCTCCTTTGGAGATGACTTCTTCTTTGCGGCTGCATCCGAGACACTGGCCTGGTTTTTGGGTCGACTAGGCTTTGGTGTCTTGGCAGGCCTGTTACGCTGCCCTGGACGAGCAGGGATTTTTGGAGTTGGTTCCTGCACTTGGCCAGACTGATGATAGTTCAAGGGGTTAGGGTTCTGATTGACAGTTTCATGTACACTTGGCAGAGGGAAGGCTTCACATACATCCCTACAATCTGTGACTACAGTGGTTTGCTGATGACTTCCACTTTCTCGAGCTAAAGAGCTTTGGTCATTAACGTTATTTAACACCTCGTTTACTGCAGGTTGAACATTTGCAGTAACGGGTGCCGGAATGGCGCTTTTCGGAGGTTGGATGTGCTCAATGGCAGCACTCTCAAATGGTTCAGGTTTCATTGTCTCGTGAGCTTGCTCTAGTTCTTTACGAGCGTTTGCATCCCTCTGAGATGCCCGATTCTCAACCATTTTATGTGAACTTAATTTTTGTATTGAGTCTTGTGTGCTGTCTGTTAATGTGTCCTCGATGGCTACTTGTTTACACTGATCAGCTTTTGCAGTCGTGTCTGCAGCATTTGGGTCCATACCATTACAAGCAGCAGTTGTAGTTGAAGGCGTCAGTATGGCCTCTTCTTTACCGCGCTGTTCGCTTTCAGGCTCACTTCTAGGTACGTCTGTATGTTTCTTTTCCACTGAAAGTGAATCACTGCACGAAACGTCCGCAAAAAACTTCTGTCGTTCTTTTCTCCTCTCTGGCTCCTCAAACAACGGCGAGATGAGGCTTTCTTCATGGCACTCAAGGGAGGCCACAGAGTTAGCTTGAGATCCATTGCCCACAGCTTTGCTAGGTGAGAGTAAACTTGGCTCAAAAGTTGTGTCTTCCATAAAATCTCCTTCATATATCTTCTCCATCTCGGGATCGTATTCGTTCTCATCCAGCAACCTGCCTAATTCACTCTGCTTCTCCAGCTCCTTACAGGCTTCTTCTTCAGTCGCCATGTCTGCAACCATAGACTCGAGCTTTTGCAGGGCTTCTAGCCCTGTGCCCTTGCAAGGTCCTTTGCTCTTCTCAGCAGACTCGGAATCATGTTCTTCAGGAACTGGAGTGTCACTTGTACTCTCCCTCTCAGCCACGTTGGTGTCCTTTTGGGTTTCCTCTGAGGATGACGCAGTGCAGCTACTTTCCTTGCTGGAAGCACCAAAAGAGCAAACCTCCGTGTACTGCTCTGCTTGAATGTCCTTCCCAGGTGGCATCTCCTGTTCCTTGATGTTTTTACTTCCTTCATGATTTTCATGTGGTACGGTCTCGTCTTCATGAGGATCAGTAGGCCCAGTAGTAATCTGCATTTGTGGGGATTCAGGAACTCCATCACCTTCTAACCGTTCTTGCTTTATAACCTGTGCTAGCGGTGATGGAGTGGGAGCATTCCATGGAGAAACTGGTTCCTGAATAACAGAACCCATTTGGTGCTTCTGCTTCTGCTGCTGCAGAGCGTCAACATCTGAACGTACTGCATCTGTTGCCTTTTTGCCACGTGGCTTGCCTGGTTTTCTGGGTCCAGGTTTCCTCTTTGCCCCTCCCCTGCCTCTTCCTTTGTTTTCCAAACCTTGAAACTTATCGCTAAAGGGGTTGTTTGCTTCTGCTACATACTGCACAGTTGGTTGCCTCTGATGTATCTGGTGTTGGCCGAATTGCTTAAGGTAATCCTCAGGTGTCGGAAACCTTTGAGAAAAGGAGCCTTGCTCAGTAGTTGGTGGATAACCTGGAGGTATCTGCGTGCTGGGGGGAAGGGGTATTTGAGGACCTGGGGGCATCTGAGGACATGGTGTCCCAGGCGGCAAGCTGATTTGAGAATCTGGTCTTGATGGTGTCCCTTGTGAGAGTTCTGGAGTGTGCGACAAAGGTCGCATTGGATGAAGCATATCCATGGATGGTTGAGCTAACAAGCCAGGGTTTTCCACTATATGTTGGTTCAATGAAATCGGAGGTTGTTGACCAGGCTGCTTTCCCTGTTCAACAAACAGCCCTTGCTTTTGCTGCATCAGGCGGTGCCTTTGTTCCATTTGCTGGTACAACTGTTGCTGAAGCATCTGCTGTTGCAATTCAAGGTCAGGATCAACTTTTGTTCCTGCCTTTTTACTTTTTCTCTGTCGTGGTTTTGTCTGTTTTCCCTTAGGTGGGGGCCAATCCATTCCTGGGTTTTGCTGACCAAGAGGGGGTGGCTGAGGTGGCGTGTCTTTGCTCTTGCTTCTCGCTCTAACTTGTTTTGGTTTTTCTTCAAGTACCTTATGGAAGAAAAAAACAGCCACACCATTGACAAAGCTGCAATATGATGGGCTATTAACGGCACAAATTGGTCACGGGCAGACAGTCATTGCCGTGAGAAATATAACTATTTTACCACAACTGAGTGATCCTGGTCTTTGAAATGCCTGTCTGTCATGAGAAAACTAACGCATCAGAGACAGCTACCCTAACACTGTCTGACTTTGAAACAAGCTTGTTTTAATGTTTTGTAATGGCATAGCTGTTGAAGGCTCAAAGATAAAACAATAAAGCTAGCTGAACACACTTAGGAATTCATGCATTTATGTTATCAGACGGATCTCACCTTGTCTATCAGTGGTATACGAGCTTGCAAAGGATGCTGCATTCCCATAAGCCCAGGTCTCACAGGAAAAACACCCGGCTGTGTCCCCATCTGATGACCTTGCATAACTCCCTGTGGCCACTGTGGACCTAACTGTGGCTGCTGAACCTGTGGCTGTTGGATGGCAAACTGCTGTTGGTTTGGTGCACCTCCAAGCTGCAATTGCTGCTGGATCAGCTGGATCTGTTGCCAGGCTTGTACCATTTGCTGTTGAAGCACTTGTCCTTGAGACTGGACAGCCATGACCTGTGCTGCGAGTACTGGGTCCTGTCCTCCTGCCTGGTGCAGTTGCTGCTGCAGCTGTTGATACTGCTGAACAAGAAGTTGTCTCTGCTGCTGCATTTGCAGGAACTGCTGCTGAAGTGCCATGAACTGCTGCTGGATGATGAAATGCTGGGGCTGAGGAGGGGGCACTGGAGGGCCTTGGCTAGATACATGGTGTGACTGAGCAGGAATTTGGTTGGTTTCATGAAATGTTTCAGGTTCAGATGAGAGTTTTGCATTTTGATGATGCAATGCTATGACTCCCTCACTTTCTGCCGGCTTGTTCTCCTGGATGTCTTCAGCATCTGATTTAGACGCCTGCACTTTAGTACCAATCCGATTTTCTTCCACAAGGCAACTCTCCATTCCAGCTCCTCCTTTGCACTCATCATCTCTTGAAGTATCAGATGAAGTGTCATTTGGATGGTTATCAGTACTACTGCTTGTTCTGGATAGATTGTTTTCAACAACGTCTGCTTCTTCGCCAGCCTTACCACCATCAATATTAACAGCCTCATTCTCTTCTACCTGCCTTTGGGTGATGTCTACAACATCATTATTATCTCTCTTCTCACTATCAGCATTAGAAGTTTCGAGTGGTCTTTCGTCGCATCCCTCTTCACCTGCAGTGGTGTTTAGAGATTTCATGGTTTCTTTTTCTTGTCCACTGCTGCTTGGCTGACTTTCAGCAGTAGCTCCACTCTCCTGTCCACCATTAAGTTCACTACTCAAATGGTCTTTCTTGCAATGCACTTCAGTTGCAAATGTCTCACCTTCAGACGGGATGGATGTAAGCCTCTGAGTAGTTAACTCATTTGTACCCTGCAAGTCATCTTGCTGCACTGCCGTTTCACTTTCAGTGTTGTCACATTGTTGAGGCAATCCTTCTTCAGAAGAGTTTGTTTTGCCTTGTGAGTCATGCATGACAGCAATGGGCACTGTATTACCAGACTCATTTAATGATTCACCTTCAGAATCACCACTGACTTTACCATTACCTTTATGTGCATCAACCTTTCCTATTGACAGACTAGTCTGACAGGCGTTCTTCTCGGGAGGTTCACTTTTCTGTTCTTGCATCATCTGTTGCTGAAATGGCATCTTGCACAGTTGTTGCTGTTGACCCACAAACTGCCCATCAATTCCGCAAGGCATGATAGGTTTCAAACCAGGTTGAACCATTGGAGAAGGCTGCCTTAAAGCAAACCTTTGTTGGGGAACTTCAACAAAATGACCTCCAGGATGGGCACCACCTACTGGTATCCCCTGCTGTTGCTGGAATTCGTGCAGCACTTTGTCCTGGCGTTGCTGTATTCGTCGTTGATATTCAGCAACTAGTTGCTGCTGTGTTAAGTCTGACATCTGGGGATGCAACTGCTGGGAAAATTGTTGCATCAACTGAGGCTTTGAAGAATCCATAGGAAGAATACCTGGTGGCACTACTCCTTGACCACTCCCACTTGTAAGCTGCTGCTGGATCCAAGCCTGTTGCATCAGCTGAGCATGCATCTGCATCTGCTGCTGTTTCTGTGCCTGGCGCTGACGATAAAGAAACCGCAGCCTTTCTTGATGCTCTTCCTCAGTATCAATTTCAGGCAAATCTTTTGTGTTTGTGACCTGATTAAATCGTGCCCGAACAAATCCTGGCTGAATTGCAGCATTTTGTTGTTGTTGCTGCTGCTGCTGCTGCTGTTGCTGCTGCTGCTGCTGTTGTTGTTGTTGTTGTTGCAATACATGTTGTTGTTGAAGCATCTGTAAAAACTGCTGTTGTTGAGCTCTGATGAGTTGTTCCCTTTGCTGTCACTGAGCCACATCTGGCTGTGGTTGCTGCATTTGTGTCTCCTGTGACTGACTAGACATGGGTAGGGTAGGGAGGTGATTAGGTGGTATCTGCATTGGAGGTTGCTGCATAGGCTGAAATGGCATTTGTGACATCCCAGGTTGTGTATTTGAAGGGCCATGTAGCTGGTTGGGCTGAGGTGGTTGGGGGAATGGCACCATTGACTGTGGATGTACATGAGGTGGTGGTACCTGACCCTGTTGCAGCCAACCTGTGTTCATGTCATATGGTTGTAAAGATCCGGTTTGTTGTTGTTGGGATGGTGGCAGGGGTGGTGGTGGAGGGGGAGGAGGAGGGGCTGACTGAGGTGGATGCAGATCGTGAGCAGCTGCCACTTGTGCCCGAACTTGAGACAATTCCTCTTGCCAATGCATCACTGGAAGTTGTTGAGAAGGCTGCTGCAATTCCACACCTTGCTGCTGCTGCTGCTGTTCTGAGGAATTCAACGTCACCTCTTGCTGTGCTGAATAGGAAACACCTTGCATCGAATCAGGGATGGACGGTTGCTGTACTATCTGTGCACTTTCCCCACCAGGTTGTTGGCTTTGCATAGGTGACTGTGTTGTAGGTATTCCAGATGGGTGGGGATGCGACCTTGGTAACCATGACTGCTGTCTGTCACCGTCAACATGAAACACTATTTGCTGATGAGAACTTAAGTTGCCATGGCCAACCTGTTCCTCTTGGAGAGGTTCTTGAATAGGCCTCATATGTTGCTCAAGCAGTGGGGTACTACTTCGCATGTTATTAGTGCCCAAATGATCTTGATTGGCTTCAGCTTGTAGGTCTTCACAGCCCCACAAATTTGGCCTTGCAGCTTCATGTGGTTGTATGGCGTGGTCGTTGGGTTTTTTGGGTTCTAGTTGATGGCGGTCTTGTGATTGTTCCCAGACACCTCCATCTGCATGATGTAATGTCTCTTCCATGGACTTCTGCCAAACAGAGGGTTGCTGATACTGTTGGTTAGTGTCCGCCTGAATTGAACGGAATTCATCTGGATTTAAATTAGGCATTTCATATCCAGAATTATTTTCTTTTGGATTACCTTCTCTTTTTTCTAACAGAGTATTCGTTTGCCCATCATATGGAACCAAAAATTCAAGTGAGGATTCATTTTTAAATTGAGCGTTTGATGATGCAAGAACATTTGCATTAGCTCTGGGTGCCGCAGAAAACGAAGCGCCAACAGGTAGGACGGGTTGTTGTACTATGGCTTCACTACTTTGGAGTGCTCCCTCAGAGTTCTCTCCATGCAAACCTGGGCTTTCAACTGCTGCTTCTTCTTCAACAGATGGACGTTGTCCTTTAGACACCTGTAATGATGATCGCCTGTTAACCTTGGGCAAACGTTTTTTCTTTTGCTCTTCGGGTCCTTTAGTGCCTTTTGCCTGCTGCTGTTTTTTAAGCTCTTGTCTAAGCAAAACATTTTCCTGTTGCTGTTGCTGCTGTTGACGCTGTTGCTCTAAAGCTCTTCTTTGCTGGAGAATTTTCCACTGGCGTTCTTGCTCCTGTTGAATTTGTAGGCGTTGCTTTCTTAGTTCTTTTTCCCTCTCCTTCTCCTCCTTAGTTTTCTTTCCTTTGGAACTGATAGTTTTACCCGCTGGGGAATGATTCCCCACAGTTGATGGAAGGCTTGGTCCAATTTGTGGGTGGCTAAACACTTGACCTTGGGAAAATGTTGGTGTGGTAGGTGTGGTTGGTGTCATTGTTCCAGGGGTACCAGGTGTAACTGACCGTGCAGGTGTACTGGGTGTAAGTGGTACTGGCATGACAGCAAATATGGAGCTCTCCACAACTGTGTGAATAGGTAAAGAGGGTGCAAACTGCTCGTGTTGATGGCCTTGAAGTGGGTCTTGTACGGACTGGGATACTTGCTGTGGTTGCTGCAGCTGGTGTGGCTTCTGTTGCTGCTGTTGTTGCTGCTGTAGCTCCTGCTGATGCTGCTGTTGCTCTGGCTGCAGTTGCCGCTGTGACGATTGAGGTGGCAGTGGCTGTTTCTCTTGTGGTTGAAGCTGTTGCTTTTGCTGCTGCTGGTTAACTTTAGCTGGCTTCAACACCTCCGCCTTTGAGTTGTCATCATTTTTGGCAATCAACTAAAAAAATCACAATTAAGTTAACAAAATTTCTTTGCTAAAAAGGATATGAAATAGCCAGGTGCTTTTCAAGGCAAATTACCACATAATTGCTATCAGGCTGTTTTATAACTAAAACATCATTTGTAGCATTTGTTAATAGTTTTTATTACATGGCTGGCTCTGCAGGCAGGCAAGATGAAGTAAATTATGTGTTGTAATTGGCTAATCAAGCACGTTAAGGTGTGCCTATCTTGCCCGCTCATGAGTGCCTGTGATTTAGCTGTACGATCTTAGTCTCAAAGGAAACCCCCATGTCAGACATCCTGACAATGATAGAAGAGTACTTACCTTTTTCCCTTGATCTTTTAATCTTACTCGGTTGTCCCTTGCCTTCAGCTGGAAACAAATATCACATTACATTATAAGTACAAAATTAAATGAAATATTATTACAAGGAGATTATTGTTCACAGCCTCTAAAAACCTGTGATTAAATTTCCCAGATTTCACTTTTGTGGATGCTCAGTAATATCTGGTTTTCATTAAAAACTTTCTCTCCAGCAAACTAAAATATATTACAGGCCAATTTTTAAAAATAAGCACATTTTCCTTTATCTCTGACCCTCATGACACCCTTTGACATGACCAACTGTGGTAAAAGTGAATCAAATTCTGAGTGTTTGAGATTAAGGGGCGTTATCAATGTGTTGACCTTACCCGATATGGATCCCTTTGCTCAACTGACAGTTTTCTCCACAATCTTGCTATGGCTCTGTACCTGTTAGTCCAGTCTGAAAAGAGGTTTGAAATCATAAATTTGTTGAAATGCCATTAATTTACACCAGACACACATTAATACTAACAGTGTTTCATGACCCCATTGCACTACCCTGTGAAAGGACAACTGTTGAACAGCTGACAACATATCACTGTACATGTTTACTCCTGCTCTGATTGGCTAGATCTTGTTTATGCCAACCTGATATCTGGTTGGCATAATAAATATACTATCCATGCAGCATAAAAATGTCATAGTTAGATGCTCAGTCTACTTTCATAAATGATGAGAAGGTACAGTTCTTTTCCTCAGCCAATACAACTAAGGGAAATTCAAAACACAATTCACATATTACATGTATACAATATCAAGACCACAAATGAAGAGGTCAGAGCATAACAAATGTAAGTCAAATTTTAGGCCTTTTTTTGTTTTTTTTTTTCCTCGCTCAGATTTGTCCATTTTTGGCATGCGAACTACAAAATGATTTTAAAACATTGTTCAGAATTTTTTTCCCCTCATTTTCGAGAAATAATGTATGCAAAAAATAATAATAACTCTGTCTCCGTCTGAATCCCACTCAAAAAAATGAATCCAAAAGTTTACCCAAATTTCTCGATTTTATGCTAGGCCCGTGCCACTAAATCCTGCTCATGAAAAAAAAAACAATCCCGAAGTTCTGCTTTCTATGGAATCGAAATTATGCTCTGAATGTAAAGTCAAAGCACTAGAGGGCCAGAACTCTGCCTTTTTCAGGTGAAATTAGTCAAATTCCTTAGCGTTAGTGCAAATTCAACAAGGGTTTGTGATATTATTCATTGTACAAAATGCAGCAAATCTGAGCGGCAAAAAAATAAAAAAGGCCTAAAATTTGAAATAGGTTGGTTATGCTCCGACCTCTTCAAATATTGTTCACAGTGCCTTACCAGGATACTCCTGTTTCAGGTTGACATGCTCTAGGTTGGCATACAGAACTGGTGATATGGTAGCCATGGCACCAAGCTTCTCATCTTCTTCCCATTTCTGTTGCTGTTTTAGCGGGTCTACTCTAGGGCTGGGAGGTCTGCGCCTTTCCTTTGGTAGGTCATCCAGATCTCCTGGTCTTGAAAATGCACTGTTCTGGCCAAATCCAAGTTGGCCTGAAACAACATTATTGGAAAACCCATCCATGTGGTTCTGCAGTCCCTGCTGATATCCTGATCCTCCTGGCACAGCTTGGAATTGCGCAGTGCCAGAACTGTATGCATAGGCCCCCGTAGGATGTTGACTAGATTGAAAGCCAACACCATGACGTGGTACAGGGTTAGGAGCTGGTGGAGGAAACTGTTCTTGAGTATTAGCCACACTTTCATTTATTTCAGTATCCAGAATATTCAACACTGCATTGGTCATCTCTCTCTCAATACCAGCAAAGATTTCTTCAACTTCGTGGCCATCAACTTGTGGCAATACGTCTCCTGTGTCCAGAATGTCCAAGTCATTTCCCTGGGGCCGGGTCTGTGCTTGATTCCAAGTGGATGCTGCTGCTGCTGTTGGTGGCACATGTGGTTGGGTAGTAACTGTTGGTGGTAAATGTTGGGTGGTGGGCTGGGAAAGTCCTGTGTATAATTAAATAAAAATTAAAATCAATTCAGACCTTGCCATTTTTTTCTGCAGGCTAAAGTTGACTTTAATCTGACTGAACTTAGTGAAGAAATAAACCAGTGCTGCTCAGGCTTAGAAGAACTAAACCCTAAAGGACCCTAGTCAACCACACCTTTGTTTTTGTTTACATACGGGAGTTTCAGTATTATATTATATGTGATGCACAACTGAAAGTAAGGAAATCGTTGCAAAAGGTCAGAGGTGAGATATTTAGAAATATAATTATAAAAGGTGGCATGCCAAGCACAAATCCTGCTTTTTGCAAAGAAAAGCATTTCAGCCTGGCTTTAGAATAGGGTTACCCCAAGTACGTGCGTGAGAGATTGTTTTCTTTTTATAGATCAAAATTAAGATACAGTCAACTCTCTCTAAGACAGACACCGTTGGGACCGGCCCCAACTGTCCATCTTAGAGAGGTGTCCGGCTTATAGAGAGTCGAGGTAATGTGACTCCCGTAACTATGAGATAATTAAGCTAAATTAACTTATATACAATGAATACACATCTGTTTCAAGTCTATTAAAGTCGTTTACTCAAGCAAAACCTACAAACTGGAACAACAATAAGATTACAAAAGTGGACTCGTTTGTTCACATTCAGCACCTACATTTCCATTTTGAAGTATTTTTCACTAAAAAAGCACTTCTCAAGTGTCCGTTGACAGTTTCAAATTGTCCGCTGTCCGTCTTATATAGTGTTGTTACAGTAAAATGACTGAAAATCGGCAGGGACCAACACCAGGTGTCCGTCTTATAGAGGTGTCCGTTAAGAGAGAGTTGACTGTATAACAGGACTGTTGTTCTCAATGTTGCCGATTCTTTGATCTTAGGAAAAAGTCTCTGATACTGACACGTACTGACAGGAGATATTTACGCTTTCCAGAGCCGTTTAGAATATTTAGTTATACCATCATTCGTTTGCTAGTTCTCGAAATAACAATATTGTTTCTTTGGCGCATCATAGTTTGCAAGATCAGTAGTAGTCACTGAATGCTAGGATCACTTAGTTAATTTCCATGATTTTGTGTGAGCGCAAGTCTGCAGTTAGCATGGCTTCCAAGATAGTGTTTCTTCATCAGGGCTAGAGTCTAAGATCCATAAAATAATGGCATATTACAATAGCTTTTGACTCTTCAGAGTCTATTCTGTATTTAAGTTGCATGTTTCGGAGCTCGGAGCCAGGTTGTACTTTTGTTGTCAAACGTATGGTGTTATTGCATCCATCAAGAAATCAGTTTGTGAAATATTTGAATCTCCAACACATTTGCTGTTTTATAATTCTCACGGCCGCTGATTACTGTTCTACATTCTTTAACAATGACAATTTGGTGAACTGGCTCACATTCCAAGGGTCAAAAGTCAATTCGCGAAGAACAGTTTTCTTTGCATTTCCTGGCGCCTTTGGCTATCCACGCTTGGGAAACCATGACACCATAAGGCCAATGACTTTGGATGTCAAAACCTTGTCCACCGATAGCGCAAAACTACGAAAACATCATTCAAACTGATAGACTAAGAATTCATAAAAGCTATGATAACAGTTACAGACTTTCATTACACAACTTGGGACAATAGCATCGAAAATGGCAGATTTCACCAATTGAGAGCGCAGTGCATTTTGGATGACTTGAGTCCTTTAAAATCCTCAGGGCAGTGGACATGACAATCTGGCTACTGAAAGGAACACAGTGGACTTGTAGGTAACACAATGACACAAAGTAGGTGAAGAAGAACACTAACCTCTGGCTGCCGAGTGAGAATCCGCCTGAGTGGCAGGTTGTAAATCATCAGCCAGCATATCCAGTGACCTGTACAGTGCATCAGGATTGGGAACCTCATCAGCCTGCAGATTTAGGGCATGTGATGGAAATGGATCTGTTCCAGCAGACTGTTGCCAACTAAAAACATATGCATAAACTTAACAAAAATTCATTGAACAAGTAAAGAATAGCATACAATATAAAGCAATTTTTTTCACGTAACAGAGGAATGAGGACAGCTACAGTTAGATTAAGAGCTACAATTAGCTGCAAAATTGTTGAGAGACACTCTCACCAAAAACACTCACTTTTATAAAAAATGATGCCTCGGAAAACAAAAGAACAGTATCTCCCCCTCACCCCCCCCCCCCCCTTTCCCCGTTCAATGTTGTTAGCCGAAGTTTTGGACATGGCGCTGGTCACAAAACAACATTGATAAGGGGGGAGGGGTAAGGAAAGGTAGCAATGGTGCACTTCTTCCAAAAACGCACTTATGAATGAAAGTGTCTCTACTTTTGCAGCTAATTGTCTGAATATATACTAACTTCTGTAAACAATTGCTGCAAGCTCTCCAGGCCTACAGGGATAGTACATTAGTAGTACAACACAGATTTTTTTCTTTCTTTTTTCCCAAAAAGCGTAGGGAATCAGTGATGAATATGATCTTTTAAACAAAGACGGGAGTCATCTACCGTCCAAGATCTACTGCAGTAAACTCGAGGCAAACTTAAAGTGCCACTACGACGTAAATCTTTGTATTTCTTTTCCGCTTTTTTTTAACGCAAATGTATCTAATAGGTTTAGACAAATGTGAATTGCTATAAATTAGATTGATATATTCTTACACAGCCCAGAAATAGCTAGCCGAAAACCCACGAAAATCACGTATAATCTGTCCGCCATTACTATGTTCATAAATCCAATGCAAGCTTGATTATGATTTGGTATGTCACTGTGGCATGAACTGCATGTACAGTAAGAAATACAAATGAACAATTTAAAGCAATCTTCATTGGTACAGTGAAACCCTGATATAACGAAGTGGCAAGGGACTGGGAAAAATGTATTCTTTATAACGGGGGTTTGTTGTATCAGGGTTCTTTTCCGTACATTTTACTATAACTGGGCCAACGAATATTGTTTGTTATACCAGGGTTTTTGTTATACTGGGGTTCCACTGTAGTAGATGGGCAATTAACTATAATATTCTTACATCTCATGTCCACTTAAGGTCAAATTAGAGTGTTGTTTCTGTGCTGTCGAGTGACTGCTGACTCTTGAGTATCCTGACTGATGAAGTGCCTGTCTTGAATGCTGAGGCTGCTGTTGCTCTTCACCAGTCACCACTGGATAGGAGACTTGTCCTGAGCCATGTTGCTCTTGGTGCACAGAACCCTGTCTTGGTGCAAATGGGTCTTGATTTGCCTTGTCTTCATCTTCAGAAGGAGTTGGTGGTGTTTTGCCACCATGCTTTGATCTTTTATCTCTGCCTAATGTGTCCAACAAGTCTTTGCCAAAAAATGCCTCCTAAAACAATTGCATTGAATGAGAAATTCAAGTTTCTTATAACTTGTTCTGAGATGTTAATCAAGGTATAAATATTGTGCTTAAGAGAATTTCATTAACATGGCCAAAAGGCACCCTACCTGCATCCACTTGGGATATGAATCTCGCAGACCATTTTCATCATTGCTGTCAGCCCAGCTGTCATTACTGCCATGATTAAATGAAGCCTCTAAATGGTTGAAAGATGACTGTTTGGATCCAATGGTTGGACTGCTTAATCTACTTGAAAATGTCTGCTGTAAAGAGAACAAATTGATCATTCGCATTTTAGGTTCATGCCCCAGTATTTATTAATCAAAAGCTGCCTTTATCCTCAAGATCCTATGATCATAAATGCACCCTCATTTTAAAATGGGCAAACAATAATCAAATAACGGCATCGAAAAATGGCCCATTGTATGGCAATGACAGAGTTTAGAGTGGAATGTAAATACTCTTTCAAAACTAAAGCACCAAATTATATCATCTGGAGATGAGTGTTGACTACAAAGACTCGATAATACCACCATACTTGTAATAAGTGGTACATAAATTATACATTATTATTATTATTATTATTATTATAACTATAAAGATTGATTGAATATTAAAAAATTATTATTACTATTATTATTACTATTACTATTACTATTATTATTATTACTATTATTATCATTACATTACATGTACATATCTTATCATATTAGAATTAATTTTAATGTATTGTAAATAGTTATTCTAATTGTTAATAAAATTATTATTAAATTATCATTGTTATTATTATTACTATTATTATTATTATGTTAAACAGTGTCATACATGCCTGAGACAAATGGTTCCCAAAATTGTTCAAGTGAGATTGGCCATGTGATCCCACAGGGAGTCCAGGTCCTTTCCTCTTAATGCTTCCTCGAACACTTCGACCAACAAACCGCTTCCCCCCTGAACCCCGACCATGTAACACAAAGCCACCTACACCTGGCCGTCCTACAGTAGACTGCCTGGGTTTGCTGGCTTTAGAAGAGACCAGAGATGCCTGGTGTCCAAGGTTATCCATGTCATCAGCCATGATTGTGTCGCCATCTTTAATGACGGCTCTGTTAAATATGACATCTCTGTCTTGCAAGTGACCAGCAAAACTGTTCTTTTTTACAGGACTAATAGGCAGACCAAACTTCTTGGGCCTCACCCTGTTCTTGATCCTGGTGCCTCCAGGACGCAGCTTTAACCTGTTCATGTGCCGCACACCAGATTCGGTCAGTTCAATATTGTTACCAGTAAAGGGTTCTGACATCTGTACTTTATTGAAGTGGCTAGTAGATAACTTTAATTCCACTAAGTTATTGTGTCGCCGCTGGCAAGGATGCAATGGTTTTCCAGATGGCAGAGAACTGTCATTATCAGACTGAGGCCGGTAATGATGTAATGCTGTTGCCCTTGGTGATGGGGGACCTTGGAAGAAAAGGACACAAGGCATCAAGCAACTTCACTAGATGCATAAGCAAGCCCCAACAATTTGAGGCCTTGACAAGATATGCAGCTCTGCCAACCGAGTTATGAAGCTGTTAAAGAGAGTGTCCTAAACCTTCAAAGCAGCAGTGATTAACAGATTATATAAAATCACTCTGGTTAAATGTTAGGATATCAAGGGTTTTTTACATTACAACAAAAGCTACCAACACTGCAATGGTAAAGTGAAGTTGTTCTTGCATAAATCTCATGTCACACTGACTCTACATGTATAAGAACATTTTTTTAACTACATAACTGCAACTGGGGTTAACTATCCACAGTTCACAAGTCAATAGCAAGAACAAATTGCAGTAAAAGAAAAGAAAAAGAAGTACCAGTAGTTTAAATACCCTCAAGTTATAAATATAACAAACTAGTGACCCTTTCACCATCCAAGGGAGTGACTAAGCTTATGCCAGACAATTATAAATAACCAAATTGGTGACCCTATCACCATCCAAGGGAGTGACTAAGCTTATGCCAGACAATTATAAATAACCAAACTGGTGACCCTATCACCATCCAAGGGAGTGACCAAGCTTATGCGCCAGTCAATTATAAGTATAACAAATAGGTGACCCTATCACTATCCAAGGGAGTGACCAAACCAGTTTGATTTGTGTTTTCCTTTGTCTCAGAATATGATAATAAATCTCAGACAAAAGAAAATAAAAATTGAACTGGTTTGAATATTTTTAAACCAAAGAAAAATTTGAACCACAACATATACACTTGCTAAACAAATTCACTGTATTACATGTACTTGTTCAAAATGTGGAGTTGCTTCCAAATGATTTCTGTCTTTCAATAAGATGCCAACAAAGTGGATCTGAATCCACCAATCTCAACTCACAGACAATGAACCCTTAAATTCACCTGTATTTCCTCTCATGATTATGGTTAATGACTGTCAAAGACCATAAAATTAATTTGTTGTTTACCAAATGTATGGTTTGAACTCTCTCTTCCTAGTGAAAGTGACCATTTTTTCTGCAAAACACGATCACCACAAAGTCTACTGCAAAAGATTCTGAATGCTTAAAGAGGGTATTCCAAGAGTGCACAGTGTACTTACTAACCGTGCAGAGTGTTAGTTCCAGCAGAAGATAAGAAGGAGAAGAAAGGATGTGAAGCAGATGGAGTTCTACAAGACATACCACTGACACCAACAAGTGTTCGCTTGGTTTTTGGCCGACAATACAAACAGTGATATCCATAATCTGCTGCACGATCAAGTTCTTCTTCATTCACAAGACCATCACATGAGCCATGAAGCCATCTACAAGAGAAAACAATATGTATTAAATATAATTATTGAGCTCAGCGTGCAAAGAAAGTCGCCAATAGTATAGCCTGGGGCTAGTGGATTTTGTGGTCGGGCTAGTGGATTCTATCTTCCGCTTGCCTGACGGGCAAGTGAAGTTTTTTTTGGGGGAAATTTTTGAGGAAATTCAAATTACTGAAGTACTGTTCAGTAAGAGATCAAATTTGTTTTAAATTTTCTGGTAAATTCTGTGACCAAAAAGTGCTGTAACATGTGCAGGATGAAAATATTCCCCAGGGATATTCACATAACCCCGAGACGGCCATGACCAAAGCGGTTTTATTCACATAACAAGTGTTATATGTAACAAAAGTGTTAAAAAAGAATGTCCTTAATATTTGATGCCGACAGAGTTCATAAAAATAACACGGACCTGATTCGCATAACAAAAGTGTTTAATTCGAAGAAGAATATTCTTATTAAGATTTTGTGCCAAAACTCATCAATTTGCTTACATAGCACGGCTGCCAAGGGGCTTTTAGATTCTCACAATATGAACAAAAATAGAGTTCTCGATATTTCTGCCAACAGAACTGAAAAATAACACAGCCGTTATAAAAAACACTTTCATTAACAAAAAGAATGTCCTCATTTTTTGTGTCAAAAGAACTCAAAACTTCTATCTTTTGTTTACACAACAACTGTGATTCTCAATACACGTCAAGCTATTGTTCTTGTGCATGGAATTCTGGTAAAGGAATTACCAAAGTAAGGAATTATGGGTAAAAATCGAGAATTTTTGTAACTTTATAAGTATTCTCTTTTATGTTGCTGCTTGTTCACTGCACTCGCTCTGCAGCAATAATTAGTTTGCATCTTCCAGGCTTAGACAACGATCAAACTGGATTCTTTAAAGACAGATATATCGGGGAGAATATCAGGCTCATTGATAGTATAATTAATTATGCAACAGCAACTAAAACCTCTGGCCTTTTACTTTTTTTAGATTTTGACAAAGCCTTTGATACAGTAGAATGGCCTTTCATACAAAAAAACATTAAAACATTACAATTTTGGACAATCTCTAATTAACTGGATTAAGATATGCTACTATAACACAGAAAGCTGCATCCTCAATAATGGATGGACCAGTGACCTTTTTAAACTAGAAAGAGGAGTAAGACAAGACTGCCCCCTCTCCCCCTATATTAATTATTTTTATTCTTTGCATTGAAGTTCTAGCTGATGCAATCCGGAAAAAACAGAATATCAAAGGCATCTCCGTAAATGGAAAGGAAATAAAAATTAGCCAGTACACGGTACATGGTTCCAAAGAATCCCTTATATCTTCCCTCGATGTTTTAAACATGATTGACATTAATTCCTTTAGCAAGAGTCTTAAAACTATCTGAGTTAGATCAAAGGCTCCTAAGAGCCAACCCGTGAATGAGAAATGCTAACGCGTAACACAATATTATGGTAAGTTTATGTTTTCACACCGACACAGTTCAATATATTTTTTAAAATTAAACGTAAGGATTTTTGACAAACGCAAAAAGAAAAATACGGTACATCACTTTCATAATGTTCAGTCTGAAGAAGAAAGAAAAAAAAAAGAAAAAAAGGACAGCAGGAGCGAGACTCGAACCTAACACCTTGCGGCTAACAGTCCACGCTTTACACCTTCCGGCCACCGTGATCACTGGCTTGAAACAGGATAAATTTAATTACTTCAAGGTAGATGTGCATCAAAACGGGTGTCTGTTGAAAAATCCTTTTAGATCAATTTTATCGTTGCATTAAAGACTCCAAATGCGAAACATCTTTAAGCTTATTGTTATTTATATTTATCTACAACAATTTAGTTATTGTTATCGCTGGATTAACGCGGGGATTCAAGTTGTTCTTATTGCGGGGTTTTTTGGAAACTAAATATAACGACTTTTGTCTAACACAAACAAACAAAAAAAACCAGTAATTTTCAGTTCGAAAAAAAAAAAAAAATCTGTCCCAATGAGAATCAAACTCGCGTCCTTCGGCTCTATTGTCTGATCGCTAAAACACACTGCGCCACCTCGGATTTGACTAATTACCAAGGTCAAATTTTGTTATTTCAATGTAGATATGCGGACAAAGTTTACATCTGAGTGATGGAACGAGCGAGCAAGCGAGTGAGTGAATTGGCCGCCGTTACCGATAACCCGTTCATTACGCTTGCGTGTATATTCACGGGTTAAAAATATATCGATATCAAAAATCATGGGAAATGGAAACTTTTTTTTTTATTTAGAACTTTGGAACTATGGTGGTAAAGCCTTTTTTAGCGGGAACCCTTGTAAAAGCGACTTATCAAAGCACTTTCAGTTATCAAGCCTCTTTATTGTAGAGGTCTTAAATATCTGGTCTGAAATCACCTTTGAATATAATGTTAAGTCTGCAGACCATTTTCTTTCTTCGAACCTTTGGCACAACTCTCTTATAAGAATTGACAATAGACCAATCTTTAACGAAGCATGGTTGTCTGAAGGGATTCAAAGAGTCTCACATTTGATGAAAGACTCAGATACTTTCCTATCCTTTTCTGAATTCAAAGAGTGCTACGACATTAAAACAAACTACCTTACTTTTTACGGGATGATATCTGCTATAAAAGCCCTAAGAAAAAACAACATGGCACCCATACACAATAATTCAAACTTAAAATATGGAAGCTTCTTTACCACATTCACAAAGGCAAGTAAAACTTGGCAAATAGTCTCGACTGGCTTGTAAAAAAATCACTGGGAAACATGACCATCAATATAAAGCTGTTAAATTAAAAATACCTTTCACAATTTGCACACTGTATCATGAGATCGTTAGTATTGTACTTGATTTTGCAGACAGGACAGGTTGTTTTGCTAGCACATGGACCACACTGTGTGTAATTGGACATCCACTGACAACCAACTCCTGGTGTGATGGCTGCACAGTCACAACAGGTCACACACCTGACAGACAAAATAGTACAGTTATGCTAAGTATTATACATACATACATACATACATACATACATACATACATACAGTGCAGCACAAATATACGCGACCACAAAAATGTGCTTCAAATGCATTAACACGAGTGCGTTAATCTAACACGCTTCAACAGTGCACTTGCGGAGCTCATTAGTATGTATGAGCTAGCTCATTGTTGTCTGTTATTGTTGCCTGTAATGGCCTAAACAATGTCCACATATAAAAATATACAGTTGTTTTCGTCCCGCTTTTTTGACGGTGGACGTGACATGTCGGACGCATCGCTTAAGTTTAATTTCGCTCGCTGCAAAATAGACAACAGAATCGCTGAACCTTCTATGAAAGAGCATTTCATTTCCAGAACTTTTCTGAACAAGATATTGTGAATTTCAAAGCTTTTTCTCACGAACTATGCAAGTTCGCTTGAAGTTTACAGATAGAAACAATAGAGGTGACATGGCATGTTGCTAGAAATTTTTCAAGTTTCGCTTGCCAAAAAATAATGTTAAAATAGTTGGTGCGTCAAAATAAATGCCATTACGAGTTGGATCTTTATCGAAAGACCATTATGCCATTTTAAGCACTTTCTCAGACCTTGTAGAACCAGAGATATGTATGTTTAAAAAACAAGAAATCATTGACATGACCACAAGCGGCGAGATCAAGTTACTTTTGCTCCGCTTTCATGTCGCTGAAATCTTCAAAGTTTCGTTCGACAAAAAAGGATCTTAAAATAGTTGGCTCTTAGAAATAAATTAATGCCATCACGAGTTGGACCTTCATCGAAAGAACATTTTGCCGCTTTAACCACTTTCTTGCGCCTTGTAGAACCAGAAATATCATTATTTGACATGGCGAAAGTATTGATCCCGCCGCTCGTGGTCACGTGTCAATATTTACATTTTGTGAGCGGTCAGCTAAGAACAGTGCATCAAAGAAGCAAACACAAGCTTCACAAAAGAAATGTGTATTAAAGATTTTCTTTCCCTTTTCAAGTCAATTATCTTGAAAGAAAGCGACTTTTTCAGCGAACAGAGCGAGTTCCTGTTTTGCTGCGACGAAAGCTTTTTCGCCAGTCCATGGCAATGAGCACGTGCATTTGGTGCCGGGATTTGGAGTGAAACTAAACTTGAAATCATACTTGACACTTCTCATGGAATGATTGAGGACATTGAGCAATGTTTATTATATTCGACGCATTTTAAGGAGTTTCGTCGCCGGCACTTTCACGTCTTCCACGGACCTTTATGCAAATTTATACATGTGCTTGACACCGTAATAAGAGAAACATTTGCAATTTCGCTTCATTTCATTCACTGGTCGCCAACGGTCGTTTTAAAGATTTATGTTTAATCCAAGGTTTCCGTTTTTAATGGCAAGAATAGCTTGTGCATAGCTATTTATAAGGACAAGTATGTCAGTTTCAATTGGATTCAATTTTGCTTGCAAATCGAAAGTTCCATGGTTGTTTCGATTCAATCTCATTCATGGCAGCCGCTAGTATGCATTTGTTTTAGTGGCGCTTTGATAGCAGGACTTGTCTTTTGTTCAGGAAAACAATGCTACATAAAGCAAAATTATGGCAATGAATAACAAAAGCGAAAGCGCGCTTCATAAACGCGCTTCCAAACGCTCTTTTTGTAACGTGTTAACACGAAAAACGTGCGTGTGTTTTGCGTGTGCATTGGTCGTTTATTTCTGAGCTAAGACAAGACAATTTAACAGTGCATCCATCAACCTTCAGTTAGCATGAAAGCTAAAGTAACATTACATTACTGACAGACAATTTAACAGTACAGTCACAAACCTTCAGTTTGGAGGCTGAATGCTAAAGTAGTTAACATTTAACATTATTTACTGTCAGACAGATTAGCAGTACATTCATGAACCTTCAGTAGGTAGCAGGAATGCTAAGTAACATCACATTACTCACCATTTACACTTCCATCCTCCCTGAGGCACATGCCCAAGTGGGGGATCAAGGCAGTATGTATGATAAGAGATGTCACAGCTGTCACACAGCAGAAGTCGGGCCTCATCACTTCCCTTACCACAGCCTTCACACAGAGTACAATCCAGACAACGCCAACCTTTGGTTAAGATGACTTTGTTGATCTTTGAATAAAAAAAATTCAAATCCCCTAGTTTCAAACTTGAACCAATTTATTTCATTTATGCATATTTATTTGAACCAATTTTTAAAAAAGAACACTAAGATAAATCAGCCACATACATTGTACAAAAACATTCAGCTTCTCAAAATGTGTTTGAAGATGCCTTTTTACCTGTAACTAATCATTTTTTGCTTCTACTATTACTTAAATAACTGATCACAATTTAAAACACATTGGGTCTTACAGCCATGATGCCAGCATGTTTTATTATTATTCATTGTAGTCACTATCTGTCTTCTCATTGGCTAAGAACCTACAATTAATTCTGGAACTCAGCTCACTACAGATTATTCACTAATCTGCTAACAGATCAGTGAATAATCTGTAGAGTGTACGCCCAATGCATGATTTCCAAGAGCAATGACAAGTTCATGGTTGGTGAGTGGCAGCTTTGCACACAGCCAAATAAAAACATGGCTCGTCGATTCGTTTCTTCAACCGAGCAAGAAATTGATTATTCCGGATATCACAAAACCTCATCCAATAATTGTTTAAAAGCAGGGAGACAGTGAGGAACAATAGGGCATCAAAAGCTACTGTATTTCATTCATCCAATTATTGTTTAACCAACTTACAAGTAAGGTCAGGTTTCTATCGCTGAATGGTGCAGTCACATGCACACACACAAAAAACATTTACTTCACAAAAGCAATTGCAATGACCCACAAACAGAAAACTGCTAAACATAATTATTTTTCAAATCAATAAACTAATAACACTACCTTAACATTAACACAGTAAGGGTGGTAAGATTGGCCACACTGTGAACACATAATCAGCTGTCCCTCAGGACCCTTGCCAAAACTGCCGCAGCACAGACACATGTCTTGCCTAGTGGTAAATTCATCATCTGCAGAGAAAAGAACTAAGGTTGTGTGCAGGCTCTCTGATTCCTCTTCCTTGAATGTCTGATCCACAGTATTTGCAGCACTTGCCTGTGAATAAAAAATACTCCATTTAACAAATCGACCGCATTTTTCCATGGTCTATACTCTTATTTACCATAGAAATGATGTCATAAAATGTTCAAAACTCAAGTGGAACTGCCAAGTTTTGAACATTTTATGGTGTCATTTCTATGGTAAATAAGAGTATAGACCATGGAAAAATGCGGTCGATTTGTTTTTTGCAATAACAAACTTGAATAACTGCGAGCGCCGAGCGAACTAGTTTGCGGGAATCATTTTAGAAAATAAAGATAAACAACCTAACACTGACAAAATGCTGCAAAATGTTTTTGCGTGGGGAATAATTAAAGCTTAACCTTTTATGTGAATAAATTATGTAACGAAAAAGGCTCACACAAAAATTCTCTTCAGCTTAAATCATCGCTGGAATCTTTTAATATTAACACAGCACAACAAAGAGCCATTATTCGTCAAATTTTAGAGAACCGCGCTCGGCGATAATTGCAAAATAGAGCACAATAACCTCACACAAAGTCAAATATAAAATTACTAGGCACAGTTTACAAAGCTAACCTTTTTCAAAATTGAAATATCTTCGAATAATCAGATGAATCTTTGCTCCAAGTTGTTTTCGGCTCAGTTTTAGTTCTTTCGGGTGCCGGCGACTGATTCCGTGGATTTTCCTGTGAAACTACGACAAGTTGTTTGTCCTTTTTGCTTCGCACTTAATTCCAGGCAAGTTTAGCTGATTGTAAACTAAATTTAACTGACGAGAGAGTATTCTTTTCATTGAAGAATTCCAGTTTTAAGTGCATTTTTCACTGTTTGAAGAACCCGCAGCGCCAAAAGTTTGACAACTCGCCGCGTTGCGTTACCTGTTACGGCATTTTCATGGTCTATACTCTCATCGACCATAGAAATGAGCCAATCAGCGCTCGGGAATTCACATAGTTATTGTAAAATCAGACATATATTGCCAAAATGATGAGACCCATGGGAATTTGTAAGACTAGGAGTGGAAGGGATCAAAATAACAAATTCAATTTTACATTTGCTGAAAACCACAACTCAGTACTTAAACCAACTTGACAGTAAGGTTTTCAAGGGTGGTTTTAACTTACCACATTTTCTTTGCCAGGTGATGTCTGTGGTGCTGCTTTACTCTTTAGTTTGCTTGGTGGCCGACCTGGTTTACCATGTTTTGACTTCTTCCGTGCAGGTGTTCCACCTGTCTTGGACTATACAAGGATAGGACAAAATCAATACTTGCAGACTGACAAAAATACTGTTTAATTCCTACTTTGTAAAACATAATTACTTTCACATATTAACTTAATAAACAAACCTTAACTTTGCCAGTCAGCTTTCTCTTCCCTGCTATCTTAGGAGGTGTAATATACGAGTTGCGAGGTTGATAGTAGCTAGACTGTATGGCTGCTTTTGGCTCTGACAGGTGCCTGTCCATCACTGAAAATGATGGCAAGGAACAAGAATCGGAAAGATCAGCAGATGTTGTTAGCATCTCCAGTTCATGGTCAGTCTTTACAACTTCCATCTCCTCATCCAGTGGTAGTTTCTCACTGCCACTTAATGGCAATTTCTCAGGCTCAATGTTATCAAGGTTGGGAATCTGAATGGTTTCAGTCACGTCCAGAACAGGGTCAAAGTGTCGCAGAGGATTTAAGTCGTCCAGACTGGAAGGTAGAAGGAGGTCATCTTCCATGTTACACGGGCTCATGCGTCCAGCTGCTATTGTCAATGTGCGCTTGTCTTCTTCTTGATTGTAGTCCAATGACATGTCCACATCAGTTGGCTGATCATTAAAGCCAAGCTCAATTCCATGATTCCTGTCCTGGAATCACCAGCAAAGAAGAACATATATTAAAACAGGAAAAGACAGTTGAGACTAGGTCCTTTTACTGTAGATCAACATGTTACAAAACACTAAGAATAAATCAGAACTCAGGTACTAAATCCCTTAATTAAAACAAATGATAAAATTTTAAACTAAGAGGATTGGGTTTTTTTATCATTGATTTTTATTGCTTTTATCACAAATTTTATTAGGCATTCCAAATGCTTAAATACACTGAAAAGAAATCACATTTGGGGACTGTTAAGGGACAAGTTGGTCACACAAACTACTAATTCTATATTTCTCGTTGTAAAAACGTGTTCTATATTTCTCGTTCTTATTACATACGCCGGAAAAAATAACAGAAATTCAGTAATAACGTGGACGAATAAATTACACACCGCGTTATAATCCGCGTACCTCGAAGCCAGCTTCCACATGTCTTACAGACAACTTCCCAGGCACATACATGTTTTTCGACAGTAATACTGTGTAAACCGGCTGCCCAGAATGTTCTCCATGTTCCACGCAAGGTATCCTCAGATATTTTCTTCCGTGGGTTTATCAACTTTGCATTTTCAACGACCACAACCACTTGTCAATTCTCTAGCGCAAGTAACAGCACTTAACTTTGAGAAAACTTCTCAAAAACCTGCCTCGAACGTTCACCACTTTCACACTCGAAAAAAGTTTATGCATGCACCGGAAGTTTACTCATACGGTGGAAGTTGATGATGATATCCATTCAAGTAAGCTAAAATATTATGTCCAACAGACAACAATACAAAGAGAAGTTGGGCTCAGTGTATACTATTTCGCTTACATGAACAGCCGACCACTCTCTTGAGTGCCCTCTAAACTTTGTAGTTGCTGTTAGCAATTACAAACTAAAAATGACTAATTTCATGTTGAGATAGATCAGAAAGGATAATAAATGGTTATATCCAAGGGGAGGTTGTAATACAGGTTTCATGGGATTGTTTGATAGTGATCCCCTGAGGAGCACTTCACTCACCAATAGTTGTAAAGAGCCCTTCTTTGGTTTGCAGGTTGGACAGACGTAAGGAAGATCTTTGGAAATGTATTTTTGATATTCTTCTTTGTCAATGTCATCACAGCTAGCATGAATCCACTTTTCGCAGTTAAGACACTGTACCATGGCAACATCAGTGAATTGTCTGTATGCCCTCCCACACAGTGGGCAAAACAAACCCTTGTTACGCTGTTGATAACAACTGTCACACACAGAGAAGTTGTGGTGCCAACGAGAAGTAGGTCCTCCTCCAGGGGTATTTGACCCACAGTCTTCACATCGACGACAGCTCTAAGGAATCAGCAAATTCTTCTTTAATAAATGCACATGTTGTGGTTCAATCTTTTCTTTGGTTTGAAAATTCTCAAATCAGTTTAATTTCTATTTTCCTTTGTCTGAAATTCATTACCATAAAATTTAACTGGTTTGAACATTTTCAAACCAGTGGCATAGCCAGCCTATAGGCCCGTAGGCCTGGTCCTACAAATTTTTCAGCCCACTTGTGTTACATTTTTAAGAATTGGAAATGAAAAATTCAAATTCCATTCTCTTCTATTAAATATTAGAATTTCGGTGCATCAAAAACAAATCGCACATCGATTGACAAGACACTGGAAACTTGGTAACCACACACTTGAAATGAGCACGTGCTTCTGGCTACTGGTTTCTGGTGTTGTCCAAGCTTAGCTGGGTTACTAAGCATCCAAGATGACGGCCTGTTCACAGACTCATTCTGTGGCTTCACGCGTTCATTTTACGGCATTTCTTTATCGTAAAATGCCTCAAAATGACCCACAAACATAACGAAGGAAAGTTTAGAGTAGGTATCTTGAGAATTTGGATTCATATTTGTCAATTTATTAACGAAGTGCATTTGCGTGTTAGTCGATCAATGTGGTTCATTCAGTTTACTTTGACTTTGGGTCTCGAAGATGCTCTGCAAGAGAGACAAGACTTGTTTTCCTAGAAAATCGTAAATAATTTTTCTCCTCATACTTGATGCCAAATCAAGAAAATCCTAATTTTTAGGCTCAAAAAGTGGGGTCGACTTATACACCGGTTCGACTTGTACACCGGAAAATACGGTAGCTGACTGCTGAAAGAATAAAGGTTACTAACCAGACACTTCCATCCTGTTTTAGGTATAGTGTTCATGGGTGGTTCCAGGCAGTAGGTATGATACCCTGTGTCACACAAGTCACAAACTAACATCCTATTGTCATCACCAGGCTGCCTACAATGTTAAATACTCAGTGTTAATTCTATGAAAAAGACCATGCATGTATGACAATGAATGAAACCTCAAAATACTGACAGTTCAATTTATTATTACTATTAAGGTGATTCCTCAGTATTGCACTGCGCATCCTGTACTGCACATAACACGTAATAGTCCTTTCATGGCAGCCAGTTGATAACAACACTCTTTTTAGTGAACGGTTTTTAAAACACGCAGCTGGAAATTTAATTTTCTTACGAGTAGTTTTTCAAAAGGAGAATTACCATAATTTATAAGCAATGAGCGTGCGCGGTTGAGCAAAATGAGCGCGCGCACATTTCGGAGGATCGAATGTTTTTTATCAAAGGCCCGCAAGCTCGTTAGAAAATACGACTGTCTTTTTCTCTCTAACGAGCATGGTGACATATATTTTTTATTGCATCATTTTGATGTTAAATTAATGCTTTTTAAGTAAACAAAGTTAAAAAAAAATTCCTCGATAAGAAAAAAAGATATCGCTAAAAACGTTCTCAAATCAGTTACTCGTGGGAGCAAATTGTTGACCTTGAAAACATGGACGCGAGGAACGTTTTGAGTACGTGTCATTTGAAGTTGTGTGACTTTTCAGGGCTCGAAATAGCGGCCTGCCAATGGCCAAATGGCGGGCCAAATTTCATGTTTGGCAGGCGAAAATAATGAAGAACTGCCAAATGGATAATAAAATGGCAGGCGAAATTACTGGACTGGTTCTGTGACACTCTCTACTCCTCTTGCTATGCTCCTTTATCTACTATTCCTTTCCACGAATCCATCGTTCCCGATTAAAAATATTACCGGTTAAACAGGGTTGTCAACAGCGCTGGTGACCAGCGATATCGTCAGCTACTGTGAGATTTTTGCCGGCTAAAAATCACCGGGAAAAACGGGAAAAAATCAGCCGATTATAAAACAAAAACAGAAATAAAAGCTTTTATAACGAAACTTCGGATGCGCTGATTTTCGTTTGAAGATATTTTTGCCTGGTTTGCCTGCGCCCTTTCACTTTACTTTCGTGTGCATAGTCTACATGTATAATCTGAAACCATGAACCAAACCAAACCGTGAATATTTGTGGTGTTTCTGTCTGGAATAAAATCTATGTTATTTTGCTTCAAAAAAAAACTTTCTAACTTATTTATTTATTTATTTATTTATTTATTTATTCATTTACCAATTAAGTCTTCACTCTTAACCAAGTATTGCAGACTGCTTTAAATAAAATTACAATAATAAATAATAAATAGCATGAAAGTCGGAAGTTCGAAAGTACGAAAGATAAAAAGAATAAAACAATGCTTCACTGTCTTCACTCTTGCTAAGGTTTGATGTAAACAAATGTAACTTAAAGTATTAAGGATCTCCCAAACTTTAGTCGATTTTCCCGTTTGCTACATCTCTGATGGGAGTCTGGATTTTTTTCACGTGATTTTTTTTTTTTGCGCGATGAGGTAGTGGTGTAACGATTAATCGAATTCTCCGGCGATTAATTGCGATTATGACCATTCGGTTGGATTCACGATTCTTTGCTTCCACGTTTCGATTTTGGTTCGATTTTGGTTCGCTTTTTGTATACCTTTTCCAGGGTGCCCTCAATGAGTTATTTCATTGTGAAATCAAAATTCAGAACTCTTTAAAATCTGCGTTTTTGATTGACGAGCAAAGGCATTTGCAGTTCGTGTGCCATTTTGTGTTGCCCGGTAAAACTGCTGCCTTTCTACCAGGCAAACCATGTGCAACATGCTCATTGTCACGTTCTCAAACATGGCGACGAACGACCAAGTGATCGTGATTCTGCCTGCATCTTTTAGATCAGCTGTGTGGAAATATTATGGTTTTCCGGTTAAAGACAGTACAACAGATAAGTCTAAAACTATCCGCAAGAAATATTTGCATAATCGAATCGAAATATTCGAAATCGAAAGGCAATAATCGAAATCGAATCGAATCGCAAGGAATATGAATCGTTACACCCCTACGATGAGGCGTCTCAAAAAATGCTACGATTTCATTAATAGTAAAAATTTCAGTACGTGGCAGCCCAAAAAAATAAATGGCAGGTCAAAATTTGTTTGGCCTGCCAAAAATTAAAAAAAAGGCAGGCTATAATTTTTTTCTATTTCGAGCCCTGCTTTTTCATAAATTTTATTTTAAAGTGTTCCCATATGGTGGAGACTTTAACCTATCAAGTTTTTTTGAAGAATTGTAAACTTTGCTTTCACGGGTTACCGGGAAAAGAAACATGAACCGATCAAATAATGACGTGCGTGATCGGTATTGCTATAGGCATAAATGGGGCAACATTGGTCCATCATATCTCTTTACCGAGCACGGTGACCTATCTTTTTTATTGAATTTTTCGAAACAACTTATGGTAGGGAGCTGTTAGGGAAAATTTAAAAAAAATCGTTCGACAACTTTTATTTCTGAGGAATCACCTTAATGTTAGTCATGATTCAAACTGAGAGCCAAACATTGCCTGAAATACAATCATTTAGTTTGGACTAGCTAAATATGTAACAAACCTGCAACCCTGACAGACTTTACAATCCGGGCACTGCCATCCCATCCTGATAACTGATGTCAAATCAACAGATGGCTCCAAGCAGCGACCATGGTAATGACGACCACAGCTTGTGCAGAAAATTTGTTCAGCAAAATCTTTACTATCCCCACAGAGGACACACTCTGCTTCATTTCCTGCTGTAAAATATGTTTCATCAGCATTGATATCATCATTTGTACAGCTTATTGTTAAAAAAAAAACTTTTCCCAGGATCATAGAGAGCTTTCTACTTGATTTTATAGCTACCTGAATTGAAGGAACAAGAAGTGGTTTCATAACCCGGGCTCCCGTAGGTTATTTATTTTTCTGCTGTCTAACATAATGCAACATTTATTCTCTTTTAGTTTACCTTTAAAGGATAAGCTGCAAAACAAACATTGTCAGCTTACAATATAATTCAATTGAGATTTGTCACCTGAGGTGTAAAAATTGTCACTTCAGACATCAACTTTTTGAAAGTGGAACTTCAGGGGTAGAATTCACAAAGCCTTCCCACAAGCTACAGTATAATGCATCATAACTTGAATGTATTATTTTGTAACAATGGCCTAGTGTTACTCCAACCAAAAGCTACAGTAAAGAAACAATACTTTGAATATGTCTTAACTTAGAAGACTTTGTGAGTCTGGACCCAGTTTAATAAGTCTATGGTAATCATTTCTGATTAAATTTTACTAAAATTTGGGTATTTGGTTCCAAAATGAACTTGTTAATTGAAAGTCAGTCCTATTACTTTAATCACTCACCAAGATGTCCTGCACCTTCCAAGTGATCTGGGCACAGCATAGTCATGGATTTAATATCCTACAGGAACATACAAAACAATCCAAATTACAAACATACAATCATACAGAAACCCTTGTTATAGATAGTACATATAATGTAATTTATGATCATCAAAATACATTCAACATTTAAGAAAACTACACTAAATATAACTAGATTATCTTCATTCTTCAGTCACTCTGTGTATTATCATAATTGTTTTGAAACCTGGTGGGAGATTTTTTAGATTTTGTTTGGGATAATAATAACAGCAAAAGACTTCTAAGTAATGTTAACACAAAAACAAGTTTATTTCCCAACCAATGAAATAATACCATTACGATTTTTTATTGCTAGGTGTTTAGAGGCCTTGCCCTGCCTTTAAACCAGCATTTCAGTTACATTCTGAGATTGCTATTTTGGAGCTACATTATAATAATTATTGAATAGGACAAACCTGAAATGAACCACTGCTAGCTGCACAAGGATAGTGGTAGGTTTTGCCGCACCGCGCAATCTGACAAACAACACTTGCACCAAATCGATTGCAATGATTACATTGCTGCAGAATGAAATGCAACCAAGGTAAATAAACCATACAGCAAATGCTGCAAAGCTTAGTACATAGAAGTACCATAATCAACCACAAATAAGCCACCACATTTGACCCAGAATTTTTATTTCAAATCAAGGATGCAGCTTAAGGTGGCTCCATATAGTTTTTTGGCGCGAGGCATGGTTTATTTTGACGATGACAGAAAAATAAAGAGGTAGCTACGGTAGCTAAAACGTTAATTGCATACGGTAAATTTTTACAAAAATTGGCAAATTGGTAGGATTTTCTTGGTTCGAGATCACAAAGAAAAGACAACAATTTTTATACATAGACAAACCCAATGAACGTAAAAAAAAAACGAAAAGTGAGGAAATTGCCGATAATTGTGTACCGATTGTTTTATGGCTTTGTCATGAAACTTACTGAATGTTTATACTGTTTTGCCAAAAATCGTGAAGATTTACCGTGTAAAAAACAAGAAGTCACCAAGAGGTTTGCTAGCCTTGAACAACAAGCCCAACAACTCAATCAGTGGTTGCCATAGTAACAAGACAGGACTGTTAAATTAGACTTCTCCAGTAAATGAGAAAGCCTAAGCTACGTGCATGTGTATATTATGCCTTGTATTGCAAAACAAAGCCCTCGAAAGACAGCAATAAGATCATGTGTATATTTTATTTGGAAGACTGGCCAATAGCTATATGGAGCCACCTTAAGGTGGCTCAACTGGAATTTTTGGCGACACAACATTCCAACTTTGAACGGCTGATACTTCACTGTCTGAGCTCACTCAGGCAAGCTACATGTACTTCACACATATACTAGAGATGAAATGATACTTCCATAAAAGATTTGATTGACATCAGTGTTACTATAACAATCTCACTGATGACATCATGGTTTTTGCATATAAGTAATTTTTGCAACATCTAGACCTAAAGCTTTAAAACAACAGTGTGCCTCTTATAGTCTGGATGTAAGTCTGCAAAACTGCAAGGTTTGAAAAAAATTCTATGGTTAGCATTTTTGAATAAAATTAGGTTGAATATTTTCACTCCCAAGAGTGTCAGAAATCAAAATTCAAGAAAAATCCCAAACTTAATTTTTAAAATACGAAAAAAAAAGATATAGTACCATGCAAGAGTACTGTCGAAAAGATTTGATTTAAATGGTCACACCATAGGATTTCATCAACAGACTCAAAAGTTAGAACAAATGGTACCATGCAAAAGTACTGCTGAAGAGGTTTCATTTGAATGGTCACACCATAGGATTTCATCAACAGACTCAAAAGTTAGAGACTCTGGGAGTGAATGGGCAAACTGGAAAAGATTCTGTATAGTCCTCTGATACAGAGACAACTTTTTATATGTTCTTGGGATCAGTCTCTCGTTCTTTTTATTCAAAGTTTTCATGATCATGAATCAAAACATCATTTGTTGGAATATTCTTGCTGCTACCCTAACAATTTTTTTTTTGTGTACACACATGGCTTCAGTTGAAAGGATCACAAAGTATCTGCTACAAAACCAAAAATATGTCTGTGTATAACTGCAATGTGTACACACACAATAAGGGGAGCATGCAATATTATTACAGATTCAACCCATTGACACCTCAAACACCCAAAACCGCCCATGACGGGACCACAGTCCTTCTAACGTTTGTGATGTTATCCCTCTTTACAATAAAAGATGTCTTTTATTACTAACGCATGCAGAAAGAAGAAATCTTTAATAAAATTCCCAAATGAGAAAGATCTTGTGAGATGGGCCAGAGTTACAGTGTACATGCAAAACACCTGTCAGATTTGACTGGCAAAATCAAAGGAAAATCTGGGGTCAATTCAATAAAACTTATACAAGTGTAATTTACATGTACATTGTACAAGTGTTGCCATTGTTTCAGAGGTTGAAAACAATTATAGCTACACTTGTATATTACACTTGTAAAACTTTACTGAATTGACCACTGGTCGTCCTACCACTTGCCACTTCTTGTTAAAAAAAAATCACCTTCTTCAGCGTTTTCCCTGGAAACATTTACTACTGTACATATTAAATAAAGTCTAGTGAAAGGCCAACAATGAGGCAGATAAAAGGAATAAGAAAGAAAAAGAACAGGGAGTAAAACCAAGAAAAATCTCATTACAAGCTTTTTCTCTTTTTCTCTGTGTGCATGCCAGAAACCAAAAGTGGATCTTTTTGACCCAAAAAGGAAAGCAAGTTTAGTTTTCATGTTGCAAAAAACGTTTTGGACAGTTTGCTTGCAATTTGCCTCCACAGCACTCAGAAATTGGCTTCAAATTGCAGTTTTCTGCTAAATTTCCAGGAGTCAAAGGGTTAAAGATGATGGTTGACAATGACACATGATGATTCACCAGTGGAAAAATCTACTAGTGAAACCACAACTGAGAATAAGCATGTTGCAGGTGATACAGATTGCATGTATAAAGCAGGCTGTGTCTCTATGACCAGCCTGTGGACATTTCAAAGATGCAATGTCATAGGACTATTTCAATATTAAGTACAGCTGTACATGTACACCAAGAACACCAAGAAGAAATCAAGTGATTTTACTAACAGAGAACAAACAATAACCAGCTTTTAGTGATTTTTCCAAGTTCCAAGGGAAGAGTTGCAACCCATTGCCATCTTAGCCATACACAACCAAAGACAATTTATAGTTGTTTCAATGCAATGATAATAATGATCGTTAACAAATATGTACCATAATGATAATAATGATTGTTAACAAACATGTAACATAATTATTTTTTTTAATGATTGCTAACAAACATGTACCATAATGATAATGATTGTCAACAAACATGTACCATAATGACGCAAAATACATGTAATACGTCTTAAATTGGATTTTCAAAGTGAAATTGCCCCTTCAAACAACTACAACCAAAGACAAAAGTGTTGGGAAGGTTCCTTGTTTTCCTCACCCCTCCCCCCTCGTCCCCCCTCTTTCAAAGTTGCTGTTAACGCAAATACTCAACTAACACTGTCTTTTGTATAGACGTCTTCAACATTGGATTTGGGGGAGAGGGGGGCTATAAAAAGCGTTGTGCGCGCCTTTAATTGAGCTGAAACCCAAGGGTAGTGTCATTTTTTAGCGTTTTACAAGCCTTCCCAACTAATTTTGTCTTGGGTTGTGTTGAAGATTACTTGGGTGTGGTCTACGGATAACGTCTTTTTCTACAACAATTGAAGGCGTAAAGTACATTATCATAGTATGAAATGTTTTGCGATTGGGTCTAGTATGAATATCGAACTATTAGTATTTTTTTATTGGTCAATGATAGAACAGGATAATTAAGTTAAAATTGAATATTCAGACCTTGAAAGAACGTTGTTAGTCGAGTTAATCCTGAATACAGAGATGTTAAATATAAGATGGAAATGTCTACACTTCTGGGGGCAAATTCCTCCAGCACAACAATTGCACTTGGTACCCTATGGACACTGTGTTGCCCAGTAATGTTGGGCAACATATTAAGCTAAACAGTAATTTAATTATCAGTCAGCGGTTTTCACCGTTAATTGTGCGAGTGCATCATTACTCCACGAACGTGCGACATTACTCCATTCATATATGGTGAATTATAGCGGTTGAAAGCAATGTAAACGAAAGCAAAGTGGCCAATGTTAATGTCTTTGTTATAAGGGCTTGTTCGAATGAATAATCCAGTTGTTTCGGTTTCATTTCAGTAGAAATCAAACATTACTCCACGAAAAGTACGAAATATAAAGAAGATAATTAGATTTATGCTTTAAGAACTGTTTCCCAACGGAGTATTGTTCAAAATAAGGAAAATCCTTTAGTTTAGAGATTTATAACAGGGTCCTCTGCTGAGCTTTTAAGTTCTTAACCACAATCCACTGTAATCGAAATGAAAGACCTTTTAAAAGCTATTTTTTGAGTGCTTTTAGGTGCGGAGTATTGTGGAGTAATGTTGGCAGAAGTACTCATGCGAGGTCATGCAAGTTTGACAGGTCGTTAACACAGAGATAATAAATATACGAATAATCGTTTTTATTCGCTTTTCAAGTTTTTTTCTGTTTGCTTGTGTTGTTAGTATATCATTGAAAGCTCAATCAAGTTACTCCTAAATGACATTTTCTTGTTTCGGATCCATCATTGTACATCTACGTGATGTTTTTCGTCGACCTGCACTTTGAAGCGTCGTTCCAGAAAACTGTTATTGAACTCAGTAATAACACGTATTAACATTAACTTATAGCGTAACATTGCTAAAACGCTTTCCTATGTAATAATATTTGGTCCTTTAGAGTGCAATGTATTTCGAGGTTTTCACAGGCTTTATGTCACGCAACCGTTACCGTTTGATCATTATTATACATTTGTAGTAATTCGTCAATTTGAACGTTTTAACCTCTGACATTGACACAAGCAAGACTAATGAATTATCATTTAGCGGACGATGTCTTAGCCCTATATCGTTAACAGTTTTGAGTTTATGAGTAGTTAAAAGTTATTTTCAGTTTTCATACAACCAAAGACAAAAGTGTTGGGAAGGTTCCTTGTTTTCCTCACCCCTCCCCCCTCGTCCCCCCTCTTTCAAAGTTGCTGTTAACGCAAATACTCAACTAACACTGTCTTTTGTATAGACGTCTTCAACATTGGATTTGGGGGAGAGGGGGGCTATAAAAAGCGTTGTGCGCGCCTTTAATTGAGCTGAAACCCAAGGGTAGTGTCATTTTTTAGCGTTTTACAAGCCTTCCCAACTAATTTTGTCTTGGGTTGTAGTTCAAACTCTTCAATGTACTGTACAAATAAATATATATAAAAAAATTACCTCTGACAAAGCCTTGACAACAGCCTTATCAACATTTATTAAATCATAAGAATCTGTCTGGCTGACTCCTTCAGACCATGCTGCACAACAATGATGAGCCCATGTATAGCCATCTTCCTCAAACACATCACTCAGATCCTTCTCTCTTACAGTACCAAAAGTCGTCTTGTCAACTGTTAATTCCTGGTTACCAGATCTTAGTGGCAGACCCACTACAACAATTCCTTTTCTTCTGCCACGCCCAGGTGGTCTACCAGGCCCACGTCGAGCTACAGTTGGCTGAGGCTCAGGCTGATCATCAACAAACTGTCCGGTATCTGATGGTTCTAAGTCTAGCCTGTCTCTGAAGGGGTCACAGCCACTATTCTGTTGTTGGAATCTGCTTTGAAGCTTTTTTCCAGGATTAAATCCAGGAGTTGGTGCATATTGCTGGAGTTTGCCATGAAACATGCGCATCTCTACGCCACAATTGCAGAATGAACAAACTTTGTTCTTTGTCCTTTGTGAAAAAAAGAAAAATCACGGGTAATGCAAGACTCTACTTGTGTATAAATGAAGTACTGATTCTGGACATCTTTCACTGCTTTCCACTGTCACACAAGTTGTGGGTGAGGCTAAACACCTCTGATGACATTGCTTTATTAACTGGTCAACATCAAATCTTGAGTCAGAAAACAAATTTTGAACTGTAAAAGTTATGGCAATACTTTTACTTGTCTTTGCCTTAAACTCATGCAACTCACTGGATACAAAAACAGAAATTAATAAAATTTGGGCTTACAGCTCATCGTCTGGGTCTGTTGTTGTTCTGTTGGTTACTCTAAAGCCATCAGACGTCAAGTTATCAAACAGCGGCTGTCCTGACCCATCCACAGACAATGAGTAAGCTGACACCTCCTGTAAAGTAAAGCAAGAAATCAACAAGGTTACACAACAGGGTTACATCTTCCTGTGAAGTTACAGAGACCTGCGGCAAATTCAAATGAGTAATTTGCAGGAGAATTTACCTCAGCTAAAGCCTGTTCATTTCAACTACCTTTCTGGTTTTTCTGAATTGTTAAAGTAAAAAATGTCTAAAAAATGTGTTGTGCATTTGTGCCAGGAAAAGGCTGATAGAAATGCTGGAATTTTCACTACACAATTTGAAAAATTTGAAACAATAGCATGCCTAAAGAAAAACAATGCATAATTAATGCTTTTCTTTAGGTGTGCTTTTGTTTCAGCTTTTTCGAATTGTGTTGGGGATCCCCTACATTCTATCAGTCTTTCTCTCACACCCATACATCTTGACCCATAATTACAACAGTCAAAACAAACAGGTTTAAGCTCGGGCAAACTCTCCTACAAACTATTCATTTGAATTTCCCGCAGCTCTCTGTGATGTCGCAAGAAGACAGTGAACACAACTTGCAAATTTAATGGTGGCCATGTTCATACAAAAAGGAAGGCCAGAAAAAGCAATCTTCCCGTGCTCTGATTATAAAATGGTTTGGAGAGGTAAGTAAATACACAATTTCCTTTTGAAATATTACAAAAAATCAACACATCAAATTTAATCGAACTGGCACTTTTATTTTGCGTTTAAATCGTGAAAATCACGAAAATTGTTCTAAGTCCTGCGAAAATATGTACCAATAAGGTAGCACACCTAAGGTGCCATTTTTCTTTGTTGTTTGTTACTGAATTCACAAGACAGTTTCAACAATCAATGTAAACATTTAAGATTTTCTAAACAAAGTTCATGGGTTCTAACATACATGTAAAAGCATATCTTACATATGACCATGTAATATACACCAAAACCAACTGTATTACAGTGAATCTTCCTTACCATCAAATTGCCATGTTCCGCATTGATGTCATGATTCTCACGATTGCGTTCAGTACAGGAACCAATGGGTGAGGATTTGATAGGAGATTTCAACTTACTGCATAAGAAAAAACAGCAATTTTAAGTAATTTTTGGGTGGCTTAAAGAGAATGATGACAAATTTGATTCAAATGAAACAAAAATGCATTGATTACTGTTTGTTGCATCTAAGCATGACCACATGCCAAAAGAAAGAAACAGTTTTACACTGTAATTGGGTGTCAAAATTTTGCATATTCAGATTTCAATCATTTGAAGTTTGACAGCCCTACATTTTAAATAACTGTGAAAACTGGCAGATTAAAACTGCACATTTTTACCTAAAATTTTTAGTCAACATCAGGGGCATGTCTTATCTGTCAGAACACGTGCAGATATGGAGCCAAAATTCTTTAAGATTATGTAGAAAAGTGAGCACCACTGAGACCCAAAATCAAATGAAACAAAATTAAAGGATCCACATAGAACACATAACATGCAAATTGTCAAAACATATGTCTTATAACAGTGCACACTATTTTTATTGGGGAGTTTGAAGCTTTCAGCAATGAAGGAATGAAGGAATACCCAAAACAAATGAAAATGCCAACCCAGCTGCCATCTTGGTTTACCTTAGTAACCAAACTAAGAGAAGCTTATTTTGAAGAATGAAATTGGTCAAAGTTGTGATTTGTTTTTGAGCATGCATAAAACAAAAACTTTTCCTGCATTCCATCAAGCAAATTCTTGTGATTAACTTTGATACTTTTCTTAAGTTGGCTCTATTGGGGTTTTTTGGCGATACAACCCAACTTTCAATGGCTGATACTTCACTGACCTCAGTCAGGCAAGCTGCTTCACACTTACACTAACTAGAGATGAAATAAACTTTCCAAAAAAGTAGATTTGACTGACATTGGTGTTACCATAGTTCAACAATCTGATAACATGGTTTTTGCATAAGTAATTTTCTCAACATCCAGATCTAAACTTTTAAAACAACTGTATACCTCCTACAGTCTAGATGTAAAAATGCAAGTCTAGACTGCATTGTTTGAAAAATTTATAGAGTGTTTTCGTATAAAACTGGGTTGAATACATGTATTTTCCATTAAAAATTAAAGATTTGCATTACTTTCTGTTAATTAGTCTGCTAGTTATTTCTGGCTAATTATATTCTTTTTGAAAGAGTTTGTTTAAATGCTTATAACCAAAGATTAAATTTTTGTTAGCCAAGCCAAAGCGTAGATTTATTCAAAATTCAGTACCTGACAAGTCACTTTAATTTAAGCATGAAAGTTTGTGTAACAAGCTGTCAAAATTTAAATGTTAGACAACCAATCATGCTACATTTGATACCCAATGTTTTTTTGTCACATTGCCACACTTGGATGCAACTGATGGTAAATATAGCTTCACCCAACATAAAGAGATACTGTACAACTGTAGTTAAATGTTCAGTATCCTTGACACAACTGACATTTCAGCTTTATATACCAAAAGTATGCGACATTTATAAAATGAGAATATTTTGAGGGTTGCTTAACAAAAAAAATTTTCTGGCAAAATAGCAGTAAAAGAGAAAATCTTGTCCCAGGTTAATAAAATTACACCATAATCAAAATGATGTAAGGCAATACCTGCTTACAAATGAAAATGGAGCAAATCAAGATGGTACAGTACCTCTGAGCATTGACTCTGGTCTTCTTTGCAGGCTGAGGCTTTGGTCTGTTTTTCACCCTTGTGGATCGTCCCACCTCTCTGACACTCATTACAAAGCTTTCTTCAGAGTCTGGTGTTAATGGCGAGTTTGGATATGGACTCAATGATTGCTGTTTGTAACAAATAATAAAACAGGGTATTGAGCAAATGAGAAACAAGCCAGGCAAACTGTTATCAAACATGACAAGAGATTTTTATCTCAACTACAAAATCAACACGGTGGTATTACACAGAAAAAAAAGACTGAAGTGAAATGAGACAAATGCAAGAGTCACATCTCCATTTAACTTGTTTGCTTTAGAAAGGTACTGTCAAAGGGCTAAAAAGGCACAAAATGTATTTTAATTAACAAAATCAAGACTGGCTAGAAAGTGGAACACTGCCAAAGAGTACATTTGAATTAACTCTTTATAAATACAAGAATAATAATGATTGTCTTATTTTTAAGCAATAGATTTATAGAGACCTACAAATGCTGAGGTATAACTTTTGGTACTGTAGATCAAGGACAACTAATAAACCAAGATGGTTTAACAGCAGTGAAAGATAGAAACAATATACCTGTGAAATAGCCTAATATTGCTAAAGGCCACAAAAAATTAAACACATTTATATTGCTTTTGTCCCTGATATACCACTAAACAAGGGCTAAACAAAGACATTGTCTTTTAATTATGGATTAAATATATCACTACAATAATTTATCTTTTAGACACATACATAGCTGAAAGAAAAAAAAACACATTACAACAAGAATTGAAGCCTTTTTGAGGTTCTCACTTTGAATTAAAACATGACTCACAGCTTTAGCCTACCAAACATTACACTTTTTAGTGAAAATTACCTTTGAGAGAACTTCATGATCAGTGACATAAGTAAAGGAAATACAAACAAATAGACAGCTATAAAATGCCAGATAGCTCTTAGAGTGATCACTGAGGCTCTTATACCAGCCTCAATTCACTTGTCATACAACACGGAAATCACAAAAATAAATATGTTGTTAAATTAAAAATTTTGTCCATCACAGAATACAAAACTTATAACAGTTCCATAAAAATTATCTAACATGCAGTCGAACAGGAAAATTCAAAAACATTCTTCTTGGACAAAACTCTTACAATTTCCTGAAATTAAATAAATACATCCTTAAACACCTACAGTAACACTCACTACTTCCTCTAAGCTTCCTGTTCAGTAAATTACAGGCCATCATTATGCAAACAATGGTAAGGAAATTTAAAATCCTCAAGGAAAGATATCTTGAGGAAATTTGACAGACCTGATCACAGCTATCAAACAAAAAAATATCTAACTGTATTTTTTTTTCAGTTAGCAAAATAAAACAAGGAATCTTGCTAGGCTCTGGGTTATTATGGTCTTTGGGAATAACAGTGCCACAGTGACAATTAGTTTTGGTGTGAAAAAGTAATCTACAGTATTATGATTGTATGCTTCAGTTGTAGTGGTATTTAATGTTCCTTTTTATGTACAATCTCCTAACCATGGAAATGTATCAGTCTGCATACTCGAAGACAGCTTGCACAGCTTCAACAAGATACACTTCAAAACCTATATTTCACTGTTTCTTTATTTGCTATGAGTAGCAATATCACCGTAAGACTGACAGCATGTCAGAGAAAATTAGTTGCAAATACAAGCATAGATATCAATAATAAAGTAACAGAACATTCTTAAAATAGCTGAATGGAAGTTCGCAGCAAATTCAACATAAAGATGGAAAAGTGTTTCCAAACTAGCAGATAGTATCACCTTGTTTTTTTTTAGGGGGGGGGGGGGGGTTAAAAAGAATGGAAAGCTATGTGCAAGCTATTTGCTCTTACTACTATATAGTGTAATTTAATTTAACCTGCCATTGTGGCTCATTAATTACCACACAAACTGTTGAAATGCTAACAGGAAGAGACTAGCTAAGGAAACGTTTGGAGAGCAACATAAGACCCATTATATAGGAAATACAGCTCGAGTAAAAAACCTGTCAAAGGTTCGAATAAGACGTGGATAAGCAAGCAAAGTTTTAACCTTCTAACCTTTATTAACAATGTTAAACCGCCGACAAAAACTCACCACACTTTCCGAGATTCTTGGTCTACCAGGGCCTCGTTTCGTTCGTCCTGAAAAATGAAGACAACGCGCTTTAAATAAGAGGGATAAATTAGAAAAACTAAAATGGAAAAACTAATTTTAAAACACATGTTGCGATCATTTCACTTCTAGTGACCACAGTTTGCAAGGCGTTGTCCGTCTGATGAATATTTCTAAATAAAATAAATCCTACTTCCAGGTTCCTTGTACGGTTAAAGTTGTTTTTCTTTTCCAACGTTGGTCTCAGCTGATAGCTTACATCAATTATAGTTACTACGAATGAACATAGTTGAAGTGAAGCCTTGGCGATCGAAACTTGCAGTGTAAAATGCCACTGAGAATACGGTAGGGGAAAAAACGCCTTTTAGTTATTTACAGTGCTCCAAACTGAAATTGACATCAAATCGTACGGTTGTAGATTTCAACCGTGGCCTATTCCACGGGGAACTCCGATAGAACAACAAATGAACATTCATAAATAATACAAAATCGCCAAGAACGCAGATGTTTCTCCCGGTAAATGGATGAAGAACATTTCAACGAAGCGCATCCCTGTGCGATACGTGCAAGTGTAGCAGTCGTAACCTAAAACGGACCAAATTTCCATGAAAAATAAGATTCGTGCACTAAAATGAAATCACCCTTTTCGATTTTCTACCAACCGTGCATCCGCCATCTTATGTCATTGGCAGTAATTATTCATATCTCTAGAACATTGGTTCGTGCCTTTGTTCGCATTTCAAGAATCACAAGTTTCTCGTGTATTCAATCCACCAAAGACGTCTGCCTGAAGTACTTGACTATGAACACTTTTTCTTCCACACACGTTCCAATCGTTATATTCCTGAACAGTGTGTTACGCCCATCGAATAAAAAATCAACTGTTATTGGCAACATAACCCGTGAATGGCCGCGGTTGCGTTGAAAGGAAAGATAACGAAGCGACCATAGTTTTTCGAATTTAAAGGTACTGCTAGAATGTTATTCACATTTTCGGCAAAACGAAACAGTCAATCATAGATGTTTTTGTCGTAAACTTACGTACTCTCCTTTAGTTTACGAGATATTTTACTGTTTGAGTTGGAACGCGCCACAATCTTTGGACTTCATCACAAAATGGCGTCCCTCAGACGGGTACATACAGATACAAAACATGCAAGGAAAAAATATTCTTAGCTTTATATCTCAGCCAATTAGCACAGAACGTATGAATAAAGGGGGCACCATCAGTACACGAGTAAGGTAGTCCTACAGCATGATTATGAGAGAGTAAAATACAATTGAAGTTTACGCCGATTTACAGTACAGCACGTCATCGTATGCAAGTCTAAAACAAAACAAATTTCCACTCACCAGACATGTTCTTTAGACACAAGTCCTGCAAACAACGTTGTGATTCCACGAGTTTCTTCCGGTAAATTTTATCCAAAGCAATCCACTACACTTTCCAGAACAGATATGCTCCGCCTTTGCAACTCAGTAACGCGTCAGGTCGAACGCAGTGACTCAAGAAGCTACAAACGCAAAACGACAATTGAATTCATCGCACTTTACCAATTCCCTAGAACGATCACGACTTCGGGAGCGATTTTCCTTAAAAGTATATAGCTTTCTCTCAGAGACAACACAATTTTGTTTCTTCATGCAAGCGTCGAAAAGTCTCCGAGAAGGGGAATTTCAGTGGCCTCTGAGCCCATAGCATGCCGCCATGCATGTTAGAGATATGCAATAGCCTTGCGCGAACAACACGACCCCCCATGAAGCAGCCACGCCAATCAAATCAGCCCGCTCCTCCTCCAATAACGAGCGCTGATTGGCCAGTGGTAAGTGACGCGGCGGTAAAGTGGAAGAATTTTCGTCAGCTGATTGAAATATAACCGCGCCACAAAGTTCGCCAGGCGTTCCAAGTCACGAAATTAAATATATTTTGTGCCAAGGGGCAGGTTTAAATGAAAAATACATTTTTAAAAAGAGTACAAGTGCAATAACAATAGCGGAAACAGGGAAAATGTATTTCATGGCGGCATCAAATCATATGAGTTCGTCAAAAACTTGCTACCGAATAATGAAGCCAGTTTTGTTTTACACTGATCGTGAGAAAACAGACGTCGTTAAATATTTTTTTCTTTTACCAGGCTAAAAATAAATGAGTCCTTAAAATGACATTTTGTATCATGCCGTGAGCGTCCGACATCTAAGCAAGATACAGTGTATACAAAACTGCAATAATCCGTTGATACGAAAGTCCTTGATGACCAGAATGGGATAAGCAGAAAAGTCGGTCAAAAAACTGGAGGATTCCCTAGCTGTTCCATTGCTCCCTGACAACGTTTTTTCTCGAAATGATCATGTTAATACAAACAAATAGAGGCAGGTAAAAAGACATTTTAAATGTACCGGAAATTCAAAGGAAAACCACTAAAATGCTTCAGTTGAGAGTTTATCCAAACGATTTTTCTCCGGGGGTTTTAAAAGCTTCCTATCGACTTCCTGATTGATCAGTCCACGCGGTTTTTCATATCAACGGAGTTTTAACATCGGAGAGGCTGATAAATTTTTAGATCGTGACTTTCTACTAGCTGTAACAACCGTGACCCAAAAAGTAGATTTTGAAAAGAATTAAACTGGCAACAAATCAAAAATCTTAAGTTTATACACTAAACAACATCAGATGGAATAAAAAAACGCTAATTAAAGCATCATGCGTGAGCTCTTGCTGACTTTCTTTGTGTGCTATTTTCTGTTTGTTTTGTTCTGTACCAGTTCTGCTTGGCGGACCTCGAACAATTTTTATTTGCCTGAAAATTTTCAGATGACCGTTCCAGATGAAAAGTTTCGCGGAATACAGTTTTACAGTTCTCCAGTACAATCAGTATGCATTTTTTATAAACCGCTAGTGAATCGCCATGGTGATTATAGCTCAAGGCCCCGGTTGTTCAAAACGTGGATAGCGCTATCCACCGGATAAATCACCATCCAGCGGATAAGTATTAACAAAATCCATTGTGTTATCCGCTGGATAGTGATTTATCCGGTGGATAGCACTATCCACCTTTTGAACAACCGGGCCCTCTTTGAAATGGTTTTGATGTATTCATGACTTCGTATTTTGTTACGCGGATTACATGTGTTATCACTTAAGAACCTATAGGAAATACACAATGGCCCTTAACGCATATATTATTATGACACCCCCAAGTCTCGTTTGAGAACAAAATTGTTCCCATTTACACTGTTTTTAATGGGTATTCTTTTCAACTTTACTGCTTTTGTGAAACCTTACAAGTTTACAATTGCAACTGAACGGGATGAACGGGGTGGGGTGAAATTTGCTAGCCTGACGTAAATATGCACAAGTTTTCACGGTTGAGACTGTGCTGCCTGTTTATTGTATAAAGGGAACGGTGGCTACATTAACTGTAGGTCGATTGGATTGTGATGAACAATAATTTCTATTGAATGCTTTTTCGTTGACTATGATGCATTGCAATATATTGATTAACCTTCATTCTCTTAATAACCTTGTTTTTGAAGTAAATAAGTAAGTAGGCATAATGTACTGTAAGTGAGGGGAGAGAGGCGGCATGTAAGCCATTTGATATTAGACTGGACGAATTCACTCAAGTAAAAGTTGTACTTCATACAGTGCTGGACTGGTGTGCAGAATTTGGCACCAAATTTGCAGTCCGGGGAATACCCCTTGTGAGCTCTCATTTCAATCCATCCAAATTACTCTTTATTGACAGGGACCTGTCCACGGATTGGGCAATCGCGCGCGAGAATACAGTAGGCTATTTATAGAAATGAAAATACATGCATCGATTAATTGACTGTTGTGATAAAAAAGGGTGTATTCGGTTGTTCTTTATGAAATTATCGATATTTTTCTATAAGAAGTATATGTGATTTTGTCCATGGTTTAAAATCATGATAATAAACTTTCCCGTTCGTTTTTGGAGGTTCTTGTGTCTCTGCTCAATATCTCAATAACAGGTCACAACCGGAATCAAACAGGATTTCTCAGCTTGCTAAATGCGTGCCGTAAACCTCGAATAAGCGCCTGGATAAAGTTATGAGCATTTATTGGCAGAGGGTGCTTAATCGAGGGGAGGCGCTTATTTTCCCCAAATCATGGACAGATGGTCATTTCTCCCGTCATTTCTTTACGGAATATAACATGATGTTAATAATAATTCTAATAGCGACACACTTAGTATTCTTAATTGCTTTCGTTTGGTTAGCTTGCCAAACGCCGTGTTCACAAAAGTTCACGGCATTGTCGATTTCCTTTCTGTGGATGTTTAATATTAGCATTTGTGTAGTTCAAGTTTTTACCCTTTGTTGTCTCAGTACTCGCCTAGTACTCGATTGCGCGAGGAGATGCTTATTAGAGGGGAATTTACGGTATTCACGTCTGTCCCCACATTGCATCTAATTTTGACCCTGCAGTGGCGCGGGATCCAGCGGAGAGGCAAATTAATATTGCCTATTGGGTATATCCTTTGCATGTTTTTAAAACTGTCATCTTGAGGTTCCAAGAAAATTTGTAGAATTCTTTTAAAAACGTCTTCTAAAAGAAAACATCTATAGCTACTAACTGAACCATCATTTATCTTAGCGTGAAACATAACGCCATCGGAGAAGAATTCACATAGAATAAGACTCATTTACTCCGCTTGTGCGCAGTTTAGAACGTTGTAAGGTCATGGGTGCCTCGTATTCAATCTGCCTGTTTTTAAATATCACTTTCTTCGCGTCCTTTATAGCTCAGATAGCTGTAGGTAATTCTACTGCACCAGATCTAGTCCTCGATGAAGCCAAGAGCTTGCCGCTTGACTTAATATTGGGCGATTGTATAGATCCACTCAGTTGTCCCTTGATGTCAGAAGTATCCTTAAAATCCTTGAAATCCAGGATTTTTGCTTTTGTTTTACCAAACAAAGCTTTCAAAAGTAAGGCGCGTGTTTCATGTCATGTTCACGCCCTTCCAAAGTATCCCGTCAGTTTACTCTTCAGATGACACATAGCCTGTGCGCATGCGCGCAGACGTCGCCTATTTCCTTTGCTTGAGACTGCGGGAATCCCCTTTCAGTGAAAATAGTGACGTGTGGAATAGGAAGCTGTGTTCGGAATCGAACTTGTTTTTATTCCTAGGTACCCAGTCGATCACAACGTTTGCTTGGCTTCACATGTTTATTGTAAGAGCGCAGTCAACTCTCTCTAAGATGGACACCGTAGGGACCGGTACCAACTGCCCGTCTTAGAGAGGTGTCCGCCTTATAGAGAGACAATGTAATCTGACACCAGTAATCTTAAGATAGTTAATAAACAGAAGGCACCTACAGTAAATACACATCAGTTCAGGTCATTTACTACAATTTGCATACTGGAACAAGACAAATATCACAGGAAGGTATTTTTACAACCTCGTTCCCAGGGCCTCTCTCTTCAGCTACGTCATCATCGGGAGAGATGAGAGAGAGGCCCTGGGAACGAGGTTGGGTATTGTACACTAGTTTGTTCAAGCAAACGTAGATAGGATAATGTCAAAGCGCTGAAGCAAACTTCTGGTTATCATTACGGGAACAAGTATTTGCTACAGTAACTATAATACAAAAATTGTTTACCAAATCGTATTGCTGTCATATTCAATATCAATTCTTCACTGTGAAGTACTTTTCAATAAAAAAACACTTCTCAAGTGTCTGTTGACTTCTTCAAAGTATCCGTTGTTCGTTTTAGAGAGGTGTCCGTTTTAAGGAGAGTTTAGTTCCAGAAAAATGACTGAGAACGGCAGGGACCAACTCCAGGTGTCCGTTTTATGGAGGTGTCTGTCTTATAGAGGTGTCCGTTTATGGAGGTGTCTGTCTTATAGAGGTGTCCGTTTTATGGAGGTGTCTGTCTTATAGAGGTGTCCGTTAAGAGAGAGTTGGCTGTAATAGTAATGTCAGTAAAGTTCAGTGTTGTGAATTAGATCTGTTGCATATCAAGTTCTCTTTTTTCTCTTGTCTTCTATTTACTATCATGTTGAAATGACAAAAATGACACGAGTTAATGCAGTGGAACCCCTTTATAACAAAGAACCTGGTATAACGAACGATATTCATAAACCTTACCTTCTACCCCTCCGTTAGCGCCATGCAGGTTGTTGCGCAGGACTGGGGCTGCTACCCTTCTGATAGTATCAGGCGGGCTTTGCGCAGGACTGGGACCGATGCCATCCTGATGGTTCCAGCGACGGTACCAGGCAGGTTTTTGCGCAGGACTGAGGCCAATGCCCTTTGATGGTGCCATGCATGTTGCTGCACGGGACTGAGGCCAATGGCCTTTGATGGTGCCATGCAGGTTGCTGCACAGAATTGTGGCCCCACAGAACTGAAGCCGTTGAATTATTTATTATGTCACCTAGGTGTCGTCGTGTAACAATTGTTAAAAAAATTGATCAGTACACTTCGACCAACCGGTTGACAAGTTGTAAATTACTAAAAAAAATAAATGGCAAGTGGTTACCAGCTCGAAAACTTAATACCTATACAAAAACGTAGGGCTCGCATGAAAAAGCAGAAAAGATCGTCCACGAAAAAAATAAAGAGAGACCAGACTACGCGAGTAAAAACAACTTTATTTTTTAATTCCCATGACAATTTGGTTCACAACAGTTTCTAGTAATTTCCAGTACTGACACTTTGATTGATCAATACTGTACTACCACTCTTTATCAGTTAGTGCTACAACAGTGGTATCAAACATGCCCAGTGATTGTTAAACAAGCTATGGTCATCGTCATGACGTAACAGGTTACCATAGTAACAGTATACTTTGGTAAAGACATCCTTCATTTTATCTTTAAATGCTTAAAGATAAAAAACGATCTCGGTGACCCCCATTTTTTCATTGTCGAATTGTAATATACATGTTTAGATACAACGTTCTGCAAAGTTAAGGTGGCTCTGAACCCCTTCCCAAGAGTTTTTTTAAACTTTGCAAAAAGGTGAATGTTAACATGCTAATTACAATTCGAGCTCGTTTTTTAGTGATAAGCATTTAAAGCGAAAATTAAGGGTGTCTTTGACAGGTCATACTGCTACTATGGCAACCTGTTACATCATAAAAGAGACAATAACTTGTTCACTAATTACTGGGCATTTGTTTGATACCATTATTGTAATTAACTTAGTCTTAATCCATCAAATTATAAGTGATGGAAAATGCTGAGAACTATTGCGAGGCACCTTACAGTCCATCTCATTTGAAATGTTTGAAAACTGAGTACTTTTCGTATGCCATGGCTGGCCTGACTTTGGGTGTAATTTTTAGTTACAAGTGTATCCAAGTTACTAATATCAGTGTCAATTATAACAAATGTGCATTTAATGTAATAAACACCACCGACTGCTTATCAACCCTCCCCAGCCATAAAAACATGTTTTGTTGCTAAACATGTTGCTAAAACATATTAAATGGGTAGTTACCTTGTATAAAATATAGTCGAGAACGGTTAAATCAGCGTGTTTTGAAAAGTAGGAAATAGTTTAAGTAGGAAATCTAAATTATGGATTGTCATGATTACATGCAAAAGGTATACTACGAATCGAGACCGATAACGGAGAAAACGACACAGAAAGAATTTTTTGTACAGTTATTATTTCCATAGAATGAAAAAATAATTGAGGTTTTGTTAAAAGTTCCAGCCGGAGTAATTTTAACGCAGTGCTCCACCCCTCCATTCGATAACTTCAATACAAACGATTTACCGTGCCCATCTTTATTTCCCAACCATGTTCCTTCTTTATATTGTTATACAATCAAACAGACTACCTATGACAGCTGATCGGCGTTAACACCAAACATTTGATCATGTGTTTCTAGCGCGAGCAAGGAATGAATGTTGCACTTATTATTTCACAATAACCAATCACAGGACGAGCCAGGGAATCCCCTTGCAAAAACACAATAGCGACACTGAGATATTCAAATGAAAGTGATTTAACATGTTCATGGTACTCTTATAAATTTGCATATGAAGCATCGAATATTTAATGACCATCGTCTCGGCAAAACAAAAGCTGTCAAAATAAACGGCGCGTGCGTTATTAATTACCAGCACTTGGTCAATTTGTGTAACAATAAGAAGGGGCCATGTAAAAAAAAGATTACACTTAAAATTTCCCAAAGTACAAATCCTTCTTCTTTATGCATTCCCCCGCGCCAACTGGTTGAGATCTGCTTGATAAGTAACAGTTTCTGACAACTTTGTGTTCCTCGTCAAAACAAATTTGACATCATTACGACGATAAATTTGATTAACTAATTAATGTCATTTTCAGAAATTTAATGGTGTAGAGGCCAAGACAATGTTTGCTCCCGGCTTCAACTGTTCGGCTTTTAGGCTTGTATAATGTATTATTAAGAAAATTGAAATGTTTGAAATCCTTGGAAATTGCTGTTTCCCATTCAGTCGATAAAAAGTCACTATACATAATGTTACTTGCTGGTCAGTTATAGTAATTTATAACAACAATTACGTATTGCCCAGAAGATAACCAAAACACTTAGTTATAATGTTACGACTAAAGATGAACAACTTTTACCCGGCGACATAAAAATTCGCGTGTTTTTTCCTGCCATTTAAAAAAGGACCAACGTGTAAAATAAAGTGCTGATAATGATTATTTAACGGATGTTTAGACACAAGTTAAAAAATGGTGGGTTAAAAACTGATTTAAGGTCGGTCAACCCGAATATTTTAAACATTTAAAAACAAGCAATAGACTACGTGGTTTACCTATTTATTAATGCTTTTAAACCGGCTCCTAATATCTAGAAATAACAGTTCCAAGAAAACGCAGTCCGTAAACTAAGCAAGATAGTTTATTAAGAAAACAAGCAGCCGAAACGAGTTTTTGTTCACCCACTGTCGTTTTACTCCTTGCAAAAATGGCTTTGGCCACTGGTTACGTTTTTAAATATTTTAATATGCAACTGTGATTTATAGAAGAAAATGAAACATAATGGATTCACATGGATTCGCTTTGACGAAGGGTTAGCACTTGAAATGTCAGCTTTCGAATTCTTTACGGTGGCCAACATACACTCTCTCTTTTTTATAAGAATATTGTTTTTCCGGCCTAGGCTGAAAATTTCTATTTTTCTGCCGATTTTAGGTTGAAAATATTCTTGTAATACTCTTAATTAAGCGCCGGAGCCACTGGATATAACAGCCAGGTCGTGCCTTCAAGTCTCTATGGAGTCTCTGATCAGACCTATACTCGAATACGCTGCCCCAGTCTGGAACCCGTACAAGACCAAAAACATCGAAGCATTGGAAAAAGTCCAAAGAAGAGCCTCGCGGCTATCCCTATAACATAAAGGGGAGAAATAAACTATGTAGATCGCTAACGCTTACTGAAGTGGCAAAGTTCTTACCTTTAGTTCAATGCTATAAGAGATCATAAGATAGTTTTTGGATTAGATAGACTTCCATTGTATAAAGACTTTTTCGAGCTCACTAGGTGTAATCGAACTAGAGCCAATCATGACTTTAATAATATATAAAAGCAGCTATTCACAACTGCTATAAGACTGAACTCCTCCTTTGAACGGTTTTTAATAAGTGGAACGACTTGGCTGAGGATGTTGTACACGCCAGTTCAATAACTTTATTTCGAAATAGACTAGAAACTTATGTACCTGATGTACACTGCTTAATAATTAACAATAGAGCGTTTTCACTTGACGTCATAGCCGCCATATTGGTGTTCCCGTACAAAAGAATTTTAATTAACTTTTGTTAGGAACACCAACATGGCTGCCATGGCCTTTGTCATTTGAGTCCCACGGGACTGAAGGTCACGTGAGTGAAAACGCTCTATTAGATTATGAGCTCGAGATTTCTATCGCGCCCTCATCAACTATCACGCGATGGAAATCAAGAGCGAAAAATCTAATTGTTTTAGTTTACATCTACTAGACGTTCAAAACTTATAACAACAAACGCTTTTCACAGACACTTCGAAAACGCGAAGACGCGGCCGCCATTAGGCTATTCACTCTACTCACTTTTAACAACAGAATAGATAGTGAGTAGCGTAGCCAATAAGAGAACAGCATTCGTGATAGAACGCCAGTAGATTTATACTAATCGTAAATAGTTTTAATTGTAAATAGTTTTTTTTAATGTTTGTAACCGTTTTTGATTTAAGAAATGTTATTTGGGGAATTTTTTTATACAGGGTTAACTTCACAATTTCCCCTTTCAGGACTGAGTTTTTTTATTAACACTGCTATCACACCGGGCTCCCCGATCGTGCTACGACCCTCCCGACTCAAAAATATGGAAAATTGGGTGAAAAGTCGTGGTCAAGTCAGGAAGGTCGTGGTGTGATCGGAGTTAGTCGTGGCCAGTTCGTGAGGATCGGGAACGGTCGGAAGGGGTGCCACGACTTTTTAGGTCGGAGCTTAATAATCGGGAAACTTTCTTCAAGAGACTATTCCACTACCGATATTGAAGAGGAATGGTCCCAAAGGTATAAAGGTGAAATTATTATGTCTCACGGAACGTCAAACAGCAAAGGTGTTACTATCTTATTTGGTGAACAGCTAGACTACAGCATCGTCAAAAAAAGTGTTGACCCAAAAGGTAGATTCATTAGAAAAACCTTTGAATGCAGAGGTTCACACGACGCAGAAATTAAACTTACTGGTAGTTGCCGGATCTTCCTTGTGAAAGATCTCGTGCCAGGCGTCACTTGAATGTGAAAATACAAAACTGAATCCGGCAAGGCTGGCACTACGGCAAAGGGCAGATTTATTAATGGCCAATATTTCGACTAATTGTACTAGTCTTCCTCAGGGCCAGGGCTATACTGAAAGAAAATATTGTAACGGCTCCTCAAATTTGAAAATTACATGGTTATAAATGATTGGCTAATAGATGACATGTAGACAGCGCACTTGTAAACATAAGATAAAAATAATATATGACATATATAGTGTATGATACAAAACTGTGTTCAGCGTTCGTTCTTTCGGTTAATGCCTTCTGGTGACAAAGTGTTCCCTCTATGAATTAAAAAGGCCTCGCGTGCTTTTCGACGGGAAGCATTGATGTTAGGCTGCAGTTCAAGCGGGATGAGTCTCATGTCCGCGGAAGAGTGGCCTGGTAGGTTGAAATGTGTAGGGACCGCTGCTGTGGAGTTGGCGTGATGTGGGTTGTTTGTCCCTTGTCTGTGTTCTGTGAAGCGTTCACGAATCGTGCGTTTGGTTTCCCCTATATACTGTTTCTTACATTTTTTACATTCTATCATATATGTGAGATTACTAGAATTACAGGTAAAATGTTGTTTTATTTGTCTAATTTCCCCGGTGTTGCTAAAAGTATACGAAGTTGTACCATTGTCAATGTAAGGGCAGGTGAGACATCCATGAGTGGAGTTGCAGCGGAAAGTGCCAGAGGTGGGCTTTGGTGTCGTGTTAGTGTTTTTTAGTTTAGCTCTAACCAAAAGGTCGCGAAGGTTTGATGAACGACGGTAAGCGATGAAAGGAACATCTTTGAATATTTTTTGCAAGTGATTTGTGTAATGGAGAATAGGTTGTTTCATTCTTATATGGTGCCTGCTGCAAGGCAATAATTTCCTATTAATAAATTCTTATGCACCCAACGATGAAAAAAGTCAAGTGTCGTTTCTGTTAGAGATATGCGAAGAAATCAACAGTTTGGACCATCCAACAGATACTTCCGTTATATGGGGCGGTGATTTTAATTTCGTTTTCGATACGGATTTGGAAGCAAGCGGTGGTAACCCTAAATCGCTCCATCGAAACCATTCAGGAAATCATGCTAGATCTGGACTTGTGTGACATATGGGGAGTCAGAAACCCTGAGGCAAAAAGATTCACCTGGAGCGGCAAAGCGCAAGGACGTAGTAGCTCCCCAAATATAACCATGTACAGACGATTAGATTATTTCTTTATCTCTGATGAACTTCAACCATATGTAGAAGAAATAGATATTATTCCGGCCCCGTCCACTGATCACTCCGCGGTAACTTTACATATAAAATCCTTACCCGGGGTTAAAAGCGATCCTTCCTTTTGGAAATTCAACAACTCAATTATTAACAATAACAACTGCATCGAAGAGATTAAAACTGTAATTAACAACTGCAAAGCAAGAGTGGATGCTGAAGGTATCGATTACCCTCATCTGCGGTGGGACCTTTTGAAATATGAAATTCGCAAATCAACAATAACATTCAAAAGCACGTGCAAAAACCTTTAGGAACGGTTACCGCGATATTGAAGAAAAGATTAAAAAATTAGAAAGCATTAACCATTGGGAAGAAGATCCTGCTAAGATCGCCGAGCACGACAGTTTAAAAAAATCCTTGGAAGAAAAAAGTAATTACATATCACGGAAGGAATAATTTTGAGATCAAAAGTGGTTTGGTACGAGCAGGGCGAAAAAAATACAAAATATTTTTTATCCTTGGATAAGCGTAATAAGGCAAAAACGCATCTAAGAAAGCTATTAACGGAAAATAATCACGTAATCACTGAACCAAAAGAAATTCTTAACAATATCGAAAATTTCCACAGCGGTCTCTATTCGCAGAAAAAACACCAGAACCCCCAAGGATTGCTTAGGTTTCATGTCGAGCATTGATTCTCCCACCTTAACCGCTGAAGAGAAAGCATCCTGCGAAGGTGACTTAACAATAAACGAATGCCACAACGCCCTAAAACAATTGGGTTCGTCCAAAACGCCTGGCATTGACGGTCTTACGAAGGAATTTAATCTTGCCTTCTGGGACGTGTTAAACTCCGATTTAATTAGATGTCTTAACAGCTCATTTGAAAAGCACCTCCCAACAGCAGGTAGTAATTACATTACTAGAGAAACCAGGCAAAGACAAAAGACTTTTATCTTCCTGGCGCCCAATTAGCCTCATCACTGTGGACACCAAAATATGCAGCAAGGTGCTAAGTAACCGAGTGAGTAAAGTCTTAACGAAACTAGTTGACTCCGACCAGGCGGCGTTTATTAAAGGTAGAAATATTGAGGACTCTATTCGTTTCAGTGACGAAATAATCATCGTGAGCAAAATCTGGATCGTATTTTTTAAAGTTTCAAAGCCGTTCTACATATCTGGAAAATGCGTAGTCTGACGCTTTTCGATAAATCGTCCGTAATTAAATCACTTGCTCTGCCTAAATTGTCGTATGTACGTATGCTCCAAGATTCATGTACCGGACTATTTCATAAGCAAAGTAAAATATGCAATAAAAGACTTTATCTGGAACGGCAAGAAACCAAAAATTAAATATGACACCTTAATAGGTAGTTACGATAAAGGGGGGGATCAATTTACCCGAATTTGAATCAAGTATCAAAGCTAATAGAATCAGATGGGCTCTTTACCTTCTGGATGAAGATAATCCTAAAATCTGGAAGACTATACCTGATATAAAAGCGTTGGGGACAAACTTTGATAAAGGAAGAATACCGAAACGTTTTTCCAATTTCTACAAAAGTGTGTTAAGTAGCTGGGCTGAGTATTGCGACGAAGAAGTCATCACTCCAAAACAGGTTGCGAATCAGGTCCTTTGGTACAATAAGTATATCAAAGTAAACAACAGTCCGGTTTTCTACAGCCAATTGGCGTCGAAGGGAATTTTCAAGGTTAAAAATTTATATAACGAAAGGAATGAAATTAACTGGAAATTAAAACCGTTCACGAAATGGGTGTTGAGCCTCATCACTATATATATTGGGCTAGTATCACCAGTGCAATTCCCCACAAATGGAAATTGCTAATGAAGGACGCTGATGCTTCAAACCTTAGTAGAAATTGCTACGCTTCCAAAATTACATCAAAAGACTTTACCTTTCTTTTGTTCAATCAAAATTTATTAAAAAAACCCACTGCTCAAGCTCATCTTCTTAAACGGATCGACAGCCAAATTGACTGGGATTCTGTCTATCGCAGAATTTACAATGTCAATTGATCCTTACGCAAGATTTTTTCAATATAAAATTCTGAATAATTGTCTTTCGAGTCTCCTACATGCTCTTTCTGCTTTATGTACTCGGAAACAATTGATCATGCATTTGTCCATTGCGAGCACTCTAGGGGCTTGTACAGGGATATAAGTATCTGGATCAAATCTGCCGGCATTGTTCTCCCAGAATTGAATATCTCAAACAGTATATTAGGTGTCGATACTGGAAAACACAGTCCAGTAATAAACCTTATTCTCACAGTGTATAAACTTTTGATATATAAGTCTAGATCCGGTGGCCAAATCCCTAGCCTTCAACTTTTCATCAATCAGCTCAGATTTTTAAAAAAAATAGAAAGTAAAGTTGGCCAAATCATCGGGAAAGGTTATGGAGAATCCTCCAACCTTGTGGAATACCTCATAAGATCATCTCTCTTATTAAAATGTTCTACGTTAACTTCGAATGCAGTATCATCCTCGAAAACAACATAACAGAATCATTTCCAGTGAAATCCGGAGTGCGACAGGGCTGTATACTCTCACCTATCCTTTTCCTTGTTACAATCGATTGGGTGATGCGTCAAACTACTTCCCTATGTACCCATGGAATACAGTGGACAGTCTTCTCACACCTTCAAGACCTCGACTTTGCAGATGACATTGCCATCCTTTCCTCGACAATTTCTCGCCTTCAGGAAAAATCAGACGATCTTAATAAGAATTCTAAGAAAACCGGGTTAAATATCAGTAAAAAGAAATCCAAAATAATGTGTGTCAACTCGAGTCCTACAAGGACAATTAGCATCGACGGAGAACCACTGGAAACAACTGATGAGTTCACTTATCTCGGGAGTGTGATCAGCACAGATAACAGTGCCCAGAAGGATATCAAAGCCAGGCTTAGCAAAGCCAGGTGTGCATTTAGTAGACTCAAAAACATCTGGAAGTCTAAGAATTACAGCCTTAGGACCAAAGTGCGCATTTACAACAGCAACGTTAAATCTGTACTGCTTTATGGATCAGAATGCTGGAGAATTGTCAAGAGTGACATGGACAAAGTCAATGTCTTTCACAACAACTGTCTGCGAAGGATTTGTAACATCTTTTGGCCCAACAAAATCTCTAACAGCGACTTGTATCAGAAGACCGGATGTACAAGTGTGGAGCAGGAAATCAAGAAACGCGGGCTCAGATGGCTGGGGCATGTCCTACGTATGTCACCAGAGAGGATACCTAAAGTTACCCTAAGATGGACGCCTGCAGGGAAAAGAAAGAGGGGTAGGCCGAAGACCACCTGGAGAAAGACGGTAGAAAAGGAATTGAAGGAGATGGGCCTATCATGGGGAGAGGCACAGGCAGTAGCGAAGAACAGGGACATGTGGAAAGGTTTCATAAGTGCGGCCCTATGCCCCACTGGGGCCACAAGGACTGAAGAAGAAGAAAATTGCCCAAAAAAGAGACAAACTAATGTGTCACTTTAAGAAGTGGCCGAATCGTCTCCTTGTTTTGAGAGACGATTAATTCCTAATCTTGTATTATATTTTTTTCTGTTTCAGTTAGTGTTAAGACCTCCCTGTTTTAATGTAATGTAATTTGGTTTAGTTATATTGTGGTTAACTATATTTAATATTTTTTTACTACTTGTATATCGTATGTATTTTATTTTACGACTTGTATTACCAATAAAAAATCCTAAAAAAAAATCGGGAAACTCTCACGATTATCAAAACTCGTGGCTAGAACGTAGTGAGGACGTGGCGCGGTCGGAATAATCGGGTCACAATCTTGGCTCACATGGCTCAGTCGAGGTGCAGTTGGATTGGTCGTGGACCGAGCGTGGACGCTTAGAAGGTCTTGCACCTCCCGACTGCACTACAACAGAGCCACGACCAGGCCAAGACTCATCCGACACAGCCACGTTACAGCCCCGATTGCGCCAAGAATATACCATAACTGAACTTGAATTGTGCCACGACTCACACGACTTTACCACGACTCATCACACGTTTGGGCCACGTAAGAGACAAGATATAGTCACGACATACACGTTATAGCTACGACATCACGTTTTATAAAAGATTTCCTACAAATGATATAAAAGTCAAGTTTTTGTATATTGCCATCATTTGCAGAGAAGACAGCAAGCAGTACACAGGTCACCACTCACCACTCATCATGTCTCTTTTCAATGAAAACAATATTGAGAATGAGTTGATCATCATGCATCAGATGTTACATTTGAGTTATCTAGATGAAGAGACAGAAGTTATAAGAGGAATAATCGAAAGGAGAAGGCAGGGGAGGAAGCCAAGAGAAAGGCGATGTTGGGTCCGGCCTTGGTTCGATGTTGGTAGAAGACTAGAGTTTGGCCAGTTCCACCGTCTGATGCCTGAACTGAGGCGTGGAGTTCCTGCCTCTTCACATCAATTTCCTCCGTATCCTACCACAGATGTTTGATGAGCTAGTGCAAAGAATAAGACCAAGAGTCACCAAGAGAGACACCAACTACAGGAAGGCCATAGAATCAGAGATGAAGATAGCAATTGCTTTGAGACATCTGGCCAGTGGTGACAACTACTCCAGCATGAAGTTTAACTTCAGAGTGCCACAGAACACCATATCTTTGATAGTCAGAGAAGTCTGTCAAGCAATTGTAGATGAATTCCAAGACGAAGTCATTAAATGTCTCACTACCCCTGGAGAATGGAAGGCTGTAGCAGAACAGTTTGAGAAGAGATGGAACGTCCCCCATGCAGTTGGTGCCTTAGATGAGAAGCATATTGTCATCAGAAAACCTAACAGCAGTGGCAGTCTACCATCACTACAAAGGCTTCTTTTCCATTGTGCTGCTGGGCATGGTTGATGCTGATTACAAATTCTTATGGGCTGACACTGTGTGGTTTTGGTCATATGTCAGATTCTCAAATCTTCAATGAACCAGAATTGAAAGAGTGCATCCTTGGTGGTTCTATTGGTTTTCCAACAGCTGACAAGCTTCACAATGACGACAACGACACACCATATTTTATCCTGGGAGATGACATCTTTGCACTACGTACCTATCTGATGAAGCCATATTCTCAAAGAAACATGACTGTCCAGAACAGAATCTACAACTACAGAATCTCAAGAGAGATTCGTATACAGTAGAGTTGCGTAGAGTTGTGGAAAATGCTTTTGGCATTCTAGCACAACGTTGGCAGATCTTGCTGAGTGCCATGATGCATGCACTATTAAATATTAGACTCCTGGTTGATGTTTGTATATGTCTTCACAATTTGATGACGATACGTTATCCAGCCTTGCAAAATGCTGCTCTTGACAGAGAGGATGAGAAGCACAGAATTGTTCCTGGTGCCTGGAGGGAAGTGGGCTGGGATCGACTATTTACCGAGTTAAGAGTTGAGTTTGAGTTAAGTTTGAGTTACCGTTTTTACTTAAAACGTCGTTAATGGTAGAACAAGATCTTTTTTATATAAAGAAAAACAGATAAAAGATAGTATGACGGACAATAAAACCGTCTTTTCGAAATTTCAGGAATGATAAAGTGAAAATTTTACATTCTAATGCACTGTATTGTCTCTATCCGACTTCCTACCGAATTTTTCGCGTAGCTTTTTAGTTGTCGTTTTCCGGACATTATGTCGTTTTTCTTAGCAGCCTGTTGATATTTTTTCGAGCGCTTTCGCTTCCTCTTTCAGTTTAATATGTCGGGGACCGAAGAAGAAAAACCGAAGAAATGTACCGTCGCGCCGAAATAAATGTCACTCTGTGTGAATTATTTTCGCAAAGAATTGATCAATCAGGTTTGCGAATCGACAAACGAACTATTAAAACGCTGGAACTTCGGATTGATAGGAGAAAATTATTAACTTCTGATCAGAATACTGGATTTGATTTTTTTCAATCAAGGGAAAGACGTTTTCATTTAGGAAAATGCGAAACAAACATGCTATCAAACCCGGCGTAGCTAATCGAACAAAATCGAACGGAATTTTAATCGAACTCAATCGAACTTAATCGAACTCAATCCATGGATTGAGTGCGATTGGTTCGGTAATCGAACGTAATCGAACTCCCAAAAAATAATTTGGGGTAATCGAATACAATCGAACGTTCGATTTCCGAACTCCTG